>QEPC01012760.1:11193-39526 GCA_003113815.1 Sphenodon punctatus
GCCCAGGCCTTTGGGAGGGAGGGTGAGTAGGGTGGGGTTTTAATTCCCCCACCTATTTTTGGTTCTTAGTGTTTTGTTTGCCCTGTATATTAATTATTTTATAATATTTATGGTTGTTTTAAATTGTTTTTATAATGTTTTAAAAGATTGTTGGAAGCCGCCCCGAGCTGCGTGCAGGAGGGGCGGGGTAGAAGTCTTATAAATAAATAAATAAATAAAATATGGTCGATGGTCAAAACCCCACTTTTAAACCCTGCTTGTTCTCCACCGATTAACTTCTTTTACCCAGTTTTGCAGCCTCGTCAGTAGGTACCTAGTGTATACCTTTCCAATTATGCTCAATAGACTTATGGGCCGATAGTTTGTTGGTTCATTTAAGTCCCCTTTTTTGTATATCAGTACAACACCACTTTGGACCCATGCCTTTGGAATCTTCCCAGTTTCATTTATTCTAGTGAAGAGCGATGCCAACGCACTACTCCACCAGTCAATGATATTTTTTAACAATTCAGGGGGCAAGAAATCCACCCCTGGGGCTTTGTTGGATTTCAAATGAGAGATGATAAAATGTATTTCAAGAGGAGAAACCAGATCCCATTGGGACAGTGTATTCATAGAGTCCATCACCAGGGCCCTCACCCCCAGAACCGAAGCAGAAAATACTAACTCGTAGCAGGCTTCCCACTTATCAGGTGCTATTTTGACCCCTTTCTGACAAGTCCCCGAAGCCCAAGCTGACTTGATCAGGGACCAAAATCTTGCTGAGTTTCTCTCCCCTGCTGCTGCCTCCAGGTCAGCCCAAAGAGCCATTTGATGCTGGGCTTTCTTTTCTTTTAGCAGTTTTTTATATTCACACCTTGCTGTTAGAAACCATCTAACAAATACACCACTGTAGTCCTCTCTCCTCATTTGACAAGCCATACGCTTCAGGTTGGCCTTAGCCGATCTGCAGGCTCTATCGAACCATTTAGCTGACTTATATTTCTCTCGACCTCCTGAAGCTGGTATCATGAGCAGGGGGTATAACTTATCACTAAGATCTTCATAGATCAATAAAGGTCCCTCATTCTCCCTTGCCACATTGTCCATAAAATATTGAAGCCGTTGGGGAGTTAATATAGCCCCAACTGCCTCTTGGACCTGAATGGTCCATCTAATTTTCTTCATTTGAGTGCTATCAGTAATAAATTCCTTATCCTTTTAGAAATTCCCTCCCTCCATTTTTTCATCAGAGAAATTTAGCGAAGCTGCCAGTGGAAAATGTTCTGAATCTGGAGCTTGCTGAACAGTGAAATTCACTAACCGGGGGAGTAGGTGCTCCGAAATCAACATATAATCTACCACGCTCCTGCCTTGATGGGAAACAAAAGTGAACTCTGCTGACTCATCCCCCAGCATAACGCCATTTAATATCAGTGTGTTAGTTTCTTCAATGAATTTCAAAAGGAGGGAACCCGCACTATTGGTCTGAGTGTCTCTTGATGTTCTACGAGCCATTAACACCTCAGGAATATAAAGATCTAAAACTATTCCATGATCTTTCAAGTTAGAGGGTCCCAGATGAGCATTAAAATATCCCATAATAAATGTTCCGTCATTCAGATACAAATTCCTTATGTTACATACCATCAATTTCAATTCCCTCCAAACATCTACTTTATAATAAGGGGAGTTCATCGGGGGGATATACACGTTTACCACATTCACTGCAAATTCCCAGGGAAAGACCAATCTCCAGGCCGCGACATAAGGGGGATTTCCAGGCAGCGCTGTAATTTTGGCTTTTAAGGAAGTATCTACCAGAAGGGCTAATCCTCCACTGGGTCTGCCTCATATGGAAACATCTAAAAATATAGCTGGAGATAAATATACTTTAAAACCATTCAAGGTAAGATTTTTAGTCGACTAAGTTTCCTGGAGGCACATACAATTAAAATTTCCAAGAAAACCCTTAAAATCCAAGTCCTCCACCTTATTCCACCAGCCTGAGATGTTCCATGACATAAAGGGCATAGCCTTACTACTGGCTAAGTGTCAATCTGGCATGGAAACCTATGCATCCTCCTGGGGGTGATTTCAGACGTGACAGGGCACCTATTGGCCCCATCATGGAATCACTTTTTGATTCCCCGCTGGAATAAAAACGGCCGTCAAAAGATGAGTCGGCTGATTCCGGCGGTAAATCTGGGGAGGGGGCGGGGCTGCACGGTGGAACATGTGGCCACACAGCCCCGTCCCTCCACGCTCCCCCAGCAACCCGCCCTCCTGGAGATGGGTGGGCGCAGCGGCCAATTCGGCTGCTATGCCCGATTCTGTCCCAGGGTCTGGGCCACGGCCCGGAATCGACAGCAGTAACAGACGTTACCATCCGCCGATTCCGGGCCATGGTTCAATTAACCATGCTTTCGGAGATGGTGCCCGTAGCATCCTCGAAAGCGTGGTTATTTTGCTCACCGCCGGTGGTTAACCGTTGTGAACATCTGGCGGCGAGCAACCAGACGTTATGGGAACATTTGCCACCACGGGGGTTTGTCCGTGGATGAGCATGATCTCGTAACGTCTGAAAATACCCTGGGTCTCTAAAGTGACTAAAATTCCATTCCTTTTAGTCTGTTCCACCCCGGACTCTGGTGCCTGGAAGACCACTGGGTTTGGACCCTCCATGAAACATGGGGGAATAGGAATGGCACTGTCTAGGGTCCTCATTGGCCATACCTTGGATGCTAATCTGAGCACCCTATTATCAGTTACTTCCTCCTCTCCCTGGCTACCATTTGAGTTACCCTTAGAAATTTCCAGAGCAGGATTAGAACGAAGAAGTTTTGCCCTAATACAATCTAATATTTCTATCACCCGACTTTGTTCCAGTACTGCCATAGTTTGAAAATCCGCCACCCACTTTCCTTCCCTTTCTTTAAATAAGTCTGTGCCCAAATTAAAATGGAAGAATAACGGATTTAATGGGCCTACATCCAAATTTGAACTCACCTGGTCGGATTGCTGGTCCTCAGTTGTAAACCGTCTTATTTGCTATTTTAGTGTTAACTTATTTCCAGGAACCCTCAATAATGAGGGACCCTCAACTACCGATGGGCAAAGCACTGAACTAAGAGGGAGACATTGAAAGCTCAACTTCCTATCCAATATTGGTACCTGTGAAATCCCAGTATCCATATCCTCAAATAGATCAGGACAGATGGCAGTTTTATTTCCCTTCTCATATGATAGCAGGTCCTGCACTAACGTGCTCTGATCCCCGTTAATTTTTTTTTTATTTTGCTGGTTCTGGTTCTGCTTATGGGAGGGCAAAATTCTCTCTTCCACTGACTGATTTCTGTCCGCTGAAAAGACTGAGGCCACCTGGACCCCACGAGTTTTCAATAAGTCTTTAGCTGCCCAAATCTTTGTTGCAGGATTGATGTTATTAAAATCAATCACTAATCTTAAAGCTTGGTCAATAGGGGGCAAAAAATTGAATCTATCTATTTCAGAAATTTGCAATCTAAAGTGTAATAGAGTAACCAAATTTTTCCTTATCAAAAATTTGGAATACCATGCGGGCATGGCTCCATTTGGAAAGTGAAATTTCTTTATTAATATTGATTTTGAATTGTTTAATAATGGAAGGTTCCCTGGTTTATCTTTGGTTACAACACTGTTAGATAATCCCTCTACTACCTTGGCTTCATAGGTACTTGTATATCTTTGCTTGGGTATAGGGGATGTTTTGATATCCACTTTTTGGGGTGCCATTAAATATAAATGTGATACAATTGTTGTAGTATCCTTAGCCACCTTCTGGATACAGTCCTGAATCGAACTTATTGTTCCTTTCATATCACTAATTCCTTTAAATAAGGTGTCTACAAGTTTGCTCACCAACATACATTGGTTGTCCAACATTCTAATGATCTCCGGATAATTATCCTGATTAAATTTATCATCATCACCAGCATCTCCAAAAACCGCATCTGATTCATTATATGCCTCATCCAAGAGTGAAAAATTATTACTCATAGGTACGTGAGAATCTATGACTTCTCTGTCTCTATGTATTTTACCTTTGAATCCCATATCATACAGTTTTAACTGCTTTAAATTAGGGGAATCCAAATCAGGAGATAAGGCAGGTTGTCTCTGCCGCTTTCTTACAATATTAGTTGGAGTTTGAGAAACAGCTCCACCTTCCATCATAAACAAGTACAAAGCCTTGAGTCAAATGGGCTAAATGTTATTAAACAGCAACTTTTACCCCCCAACACGGATGGTTTAATACAATTGATTATCCACAAAATTATTCCATGCCAACCCCTCTCACGGTTACGTACTAAACTTTAAGAAGTTCTCTCTAGAAACTAAAACAAACTAAAGCCCCCATAAATTAACCACCACAGAACTCTAGATAATCACTCTTTACAAGGGGTGAGAGTCCAGGCCCACCTGGCCGTCACCTAAGGCTGCTCACACAAGGCCACACCGTTGATCGCGCAGCCCTTCATTGCACAACCCACGGCGCGCACCCACAGTGCTACAACAGGTGTGCTGCTTTGCGTAAGTCTTTGTGCTGGGGAGGGATCTGAGCCAATCCGGTTCTCCGGGAGAGAGTCCAGCTCCTAGCGGAAACAGGCTCCAATATCAGTCCCCTAGAGAGGGGCTCCTATGACACACAAAGTCCCGTCAGCACCAAACACAGTCCCAGGGAGAAAAAAGTAAAAATAAAGGGAACACGCCAGACACCCTTGGCAATTGCAACAGTGGCTCTGAAGCTCTGCTCCAACCCACACTCACCAGCACCAAAGCCGCAGGTGTGCTGCTTTGCTTAAGTCTTTGCATTGGGTGGGATCTGAGCCAATCCGGCCCTCCGGGAGAGAGTCCAGCTCCTAGCGGAAACAGGCTCCATATCAGTCCTCTAGAGAGGGGCTCCTCCGATACACAAACTCCCCTCAGCACCAAACACAGTCCCAGGGAGAAAAAAGTAAAAGTAAACTCAGGGGCAGGTCCTGTTGTTGGGTTAGCCAGCTGATTGAGAGCCCAAGGTACACTAAACACAGGATGAACCACCAGGAAAGGGGCTTGCAATGAGCTCCTTGACACAGACACCTGCACTTTCTTTCTCACAGGGACTGCAAGAGCTTTAACATTTTCTTGGAGGAAAAGGTGGTTACTGAGATTATTGACCTTGGGGGCAGAGTTAAAGGAGGTTAGAATAGTAAAAAAAGATTCTATTTTCCATCCAGACTATCAAAGCTCTAAGCCAAGTCTTTCCATCTATTCTCCTCCTTTCTATTAACAGCCATATTTTAAGGTCATGGTTCCCGGTTGCCGTGCATTATCAAGCAATTTGCACAATATATTTCTTCCCTCTGTGTATCTTCGGCTGATAATGTATCAAATGCCAGGGAATTAGCAGAAGGTTTCAGAGCCGAGTGTGAAGCCGTGTGCACTGTGCAGGCAGGAAAACTAAACTCTGGCTTGAAAGCCAGGTGGGCAATCAGAGAGAGAGAGAGAGAGAGAGAGAGAGAGAGAGAGAGAGAGATGGGCCATGGAGCAAAATGACAGGAAAGGTGAGAAGCAGATGAAATGGAATGAGAACCCGGAGCAGTGAAGTGGTGGAAGAAGACTCCCTAATCAGCCATTGAATACGGGGATGCTTTGCTTTTCCATCTCTAGTAGATAATAAATGAAGAAACTAGGCTTGGGTTCAATTGTTGGTTGGCATGGACTCCTTGCACTTGTGTCTTCATATATTTGTTCTTTGCACAAAATTAATGTGAGGAAGTTGCCCAGGCCCAGCGGGGTCCCATCACCTGTATTTACAGACACATAAAGCAAGGCCTGTCCATGGACATTCCCTGCTGTGGCTAGATCCAGTCAGCTTCTAAACATCCAAATGCAAGAAGTTCTAGTAGAGGGCTCCCAAACTATTTAAAGGCACACTAGCTTATTTGCAGACACTAAATAACAAGTGGTTCCCAAACCTTTTGACCCAACATATCCCTGTCAACCGTCAGCCAGCACTAGGGTTGCCACCTCTCCAATTTTCACCCAGAGACATTGACTCAGAATCTATAGTGCAGTAAAAATAGGACAGCAGGTCAGAGGAAAATAGAAGAGAGATGAAACTTGGTGGGATTCTTTCTTTCGATACTCCTAAGTAACATATGTAAAGTCCCAAAATATCCAATGCGAGCATTCCCCACCATCTTGGAAAATCACCGCTGAACACCATTCTTTAACACTTTTCCCTTGATAACGTGAAAATGAATGTTCCTACAAAAAAATGCATCTGATAAGATTTGTAGGAAATTCTCTACAAGTTTAAAATCGATCATATTTTCAGATAGATCAACTGTTTACTCAGAAACTGCAATATTAAAATGAAGATGCTGAAGGTGTTATTGATGTTGTATTAAAGGAACATAGAAATGCAAAGAAATATTGATACACATGTTAAATTGCAATCAAAGTGTATATAGTAGCTTATTACATGAACAGGGAAATCAGAGCATCCATACTCAGAACATGTCAAAAAAGGTGGATGCACTGAAAGCCATTCTCTTAGGTTTCTCCATGTCCTGATTATCATGCAACTGCCGTGACTTCCTGAGCTCAACATGCTGCTCAGAGGTACTGAAGTGAATGTTACAAAATTCCTGAAAGTGTTGACTTAGTTCAGCGCAACCAGGTATACCTAGCACCCACCAGTTCAAAATGCTGTCGCTGATGCCACAACCATGAGTGAGACCACCACGAGTGATTTAATTGCTTTCATTAATACTTGTTCTATGTTCATGTCCGACCATACTCCTCTCCACATCTTATTGCTACATCTGACTGTGAAGTTACCTAAGGTACAGAATTTATGGAACTCAGCTGGTGTCATCTTTTCCTCTATGCTGAACATCTGCTGGAGATACAGGTGAGCAGATTTGACATACGCCAAATGCCCAGCTGTATAAAATTGTGGTATCATTTCTTTAACAATTTGTAGGTGTAGTGCCCAATCGCCGCATCACTCAGCATGCACAAATTGTCTCATTAATGCCACCTGGTTGAAATATTGCACCCAGAACTTAGCTGTGCGACTGACAATGGCTGCCTCCTGCATGGCTTCCTCAAGCTGTTCTTCAACGTTGTTATCACAACAGGGTCTTTGCTGATATCTTCTACAGATGTGGTGTTATCCATAACAGCTGCATGTAGAGTTTGCAGTTGTCCATGAGCATCTTGACTAATAGCTTGGGGTAAGATGATGACCGCTAGTGCAAGCTTGGTGAGGAAATGTGCACACAATGCACGAGCATATTAATGTGATAGATATTAAACTTTTAGATAATTTCATTTCCTACAAATCTTATCAGATGCAATTTTTTTCAAAGGAATATTTGTTTTCACGTTATCAAGGGGAAAGTGTTAAAGAATGGGTGTTTGGCAGCCATATTCCAAAATGGCAGCAAATGATCAGATCGGGTATTGGAGGACTTTACATATGTTACTTAGGAGTATCAAAAGAAAGAATCCCACCAGGCTCCTTCTCTCTTCTGTTTTTTTCCAATGTTTAGAAATAAATGTTCTAATATGATTGTTCCAGGGTAAGAACCAGTTTCTCCAGGTCAGCCAGGAGTGCCACTGTGGTGTCAGATATTGTCAGATATTGCTTCCTCTTAGATGTTGCTACTTTGCTAGTACTGATGCTCACTTGACCTGAGCATGCTCAGTAGAATCACATAAAGCAATATGCCTTTTCTCTTGCCTTCTTTTGCATATGGATTAGCTTCTCTGACTTAAAATTGAGCAGAGGGGGTCTATTTCAGGGCAGGAGTGGCAGAGATTGTACAGGAGGGCTTGGTACAATTAGGACAATCTAAAACATGGGTGGAAAATGCAGTATCTATGCCGTTTCCCCTGCACAATGCCACCTAGTGACAGATTATTAATGTATTATTATTATTATTATTATTATTATCAAGCATTTATATAGCATCAGAAATGTTCCTCGTGCTTTACAAAGTAATGGAATAGACACAATTCCTGTCCTAGGGCTTACAATCTGAGAGAGAGCGGGCGGGGTGAGACAAAGGAAGGGGAACAGAGGGTGAGACAAGGGGTGTAACGTTCAAGATGCAAGGTCTCAGGTGCACATGCTTGGCTTGGTTACATCAAGAATAATGTCTGGCTGGTCCTTGTGATGATATGAGTAGGTAACAGATTGTACTGGATGGTAGGTATCAGTAGGAGTTAGGAGAAGGGAGCGAGGAGTTGGGGAGAGCAGAGCGAAAGAGGTGGGTCTTGAGGAGGGATTTGAAGGTACAAAGGGAGGGGTCGAGGCGGATGTGGGCAAGGAGGGAGTTCAAGGCATTGGGAGGGCATCTAGGGAGAAATGATGAAAGTGGTATGGGGAACAGGGAAGGCGTGGAAGGGCAAGAGAGTGGGCAGAGGAGGAGCAGAGTTCACGGACTCGAGTATGGAGAGAAATTAGTGCAGAGAGGTAAAGAGGAGCAAGGTTGTGAAGGGTTTTATAGCTGAAGACTAGGAACTTGTGCAGGATTCATTCAGGAAGGGTAGCCAGTGAAAAGAGGAGAGGACGGGCTGTACATGGTCGAAGCGACAGGCGAGGTGGATGACCCTGGCAGCAGAGTTTTGGATGGAGATAAAGGGAGAAAGGTGAGAGTGGGGGAGGCCAGTGAGAAGGTGGTTACAGTAATCGAGGCGAGAGATGACCAGGGCATGAACAAGGGTTTTAGCAGAAGAGATGAGAGAAAAGGGTGAATCTTAGCAATGTTATGGAGGGAGAAGTGACAGGATTTGGCAACAGAATCAATGTAGTGTTTAGAAGAAAGGGGTGAGTCAAAGATGAAGCCTAAGCTACGAACTTGAGGGACAGGAAGGATGGTGACCTAAATGATAAGGATCGACAGGGAGAAGGGAGAGGAAGGATTGGGGGCGGAGATAAGGAGTTCAGATTTCATGTTGAGTTTGAGTTGACGTTGAGACATCCAGGTAGAGCTATCAGAGAGACAGCTGCTGAAGTGAGCTTGAACAGATGGAGAGAGAGAGGGAGTAGAGAGACAGTTGAGTGTCATCAGTAGGGATGGGAATTTCAGTTCTGAATAAAACCAAAAGTAACCCAAAAATAGCCATTTCAGATTAATCTGAAATTTCTGTTTCTTTTCGGTTTCGGTAGTATCGGATCTTTTGCATTCATTTTTGTACCGGATTTTTAACAGTGCAGTTTGTTCCCCATTGAAAAATCGCAATGTTAAAAATCCGGTACAAAAATCAATGCAAAAGATCCAATAGTACCAAAACCGAAAAAGAACCGAAATTCATGAGAACCCAAACCAAAATTGACCGAAAGTGAAATTTTGCTGAGAGTCCCATTCCTAGTCATCAGCATAGAGGTGATAATGGAAGCCATGGGAAGCAGTGAGTTTGCCTAGGGACAGTGTATAGATAGAGAGGGCCAAGGACAGAGCCTTGGGGAACACTAACCGAGAGGGGAAAGGAGGAGGAGGTGGAGTTGCCAAGAGACACACCGAAGGAGCGGTCAGAGAGGTAGGAGGAGAACCAGTTGAGCCATGGAAGCCATGGAAGTCAAGGGAGTGAAATGAGTCCAGCAAGAGTGAGTGATCAACAATGAGTGGTCAACAGATTAGTAGAATGACAGTTTGTGTTATGTTCAAAGAGCAGTCAGTGGTTCAATAAAGTTGTAGTTCAGTTTGTGTTCCAGCAAACAAGCAGCATGTACATGTGTCTGAATCCTTGGGTGCTGATTTGATCCAGTTGAGACACTACAGGAAAAAGTGGCTGTATGTTTTATTGAGGAAAATCAGGAACAGGCTTAGAATCTTCAGATCAGCTGAGAATTGAGCATGCTCAGTGTCTTTCACTCTTGCCCTTGCCCTGCCCTGCCCTCACATGCTGTAAGATATTCCTACCCTGGCTTAAAAAATGAGGGAACTCCTGTACGTGAAGGGTGGAGGAGTGGGTGAGGTGAGTGGAAATGAGGGAGCAGATTTTTTAAAGATACATTACAGAAGTGGTTGCGGTGAGTGGATAATGAGGGAGTGGTGTGTTTTTTAGGTATGCTACAGCCCTCCTGCATAGAAGATGGGTTGGGAGAAGACTCTGTATGTGAGAGGCTGGAGAGTGGGCATAGATGGGGTGGGAGGATATAATGTGTATCATGTTTGGGGAAAGGTGGGGTGGGCTACAGTTTGTGGGTGTAAATTTTTATTTGCTTTGCTCACGGAGCTGAAGAGGGAAGCACCCACTCCTGGGAGCACTGTTCTGGGGGAAGATCACTAGGTTAACTGCTCTGGGGAAAGTATGCACCACATAGGAGGGGACACTGCTCTGGGATGAAGCTCCCACTCCCAGGGGCATTGTGGTGGGGGACGTTTGGGGGAGTTTGCACTGTGTGTGGGGCTACTGTTGTGAGGAAAGTTAACAGTGATGGGGGCATGGCTCTGGGGAAAACTTGCAACCCTTGGGGCACTGCTCTGTAGTCCCCACCAATCTCGGGGTAGGAAAATTTCATGGGTATGGACCTATAACAGGCCAGGATGACAGAAAATGCTACCCACCAAAAAATCCTACATGCTCCAGCATCTCCAAGGGCACTGGTCCACACCAATATGGTGGTAGGAAAATATCAAAGGGAGAGAAATTGGAAATGCCCAGACTGTTAATATTTGCTGCCCCACACAAAGGCCCTTTTTAAACTGACCATGATGGGTGGGGGGATGGGTGGGTGGTGGAGGCGGGTGTGCACCCGTTCCCACCAGCGAACACCCACCTCTACCCATGGAGCCTCCTCTGGTTTGCCGGATGGCTCTGTGGGTGGATGATGGGTGGAAGTGGGTGTTCCACGGGAGCATGCACGCAAGCACCTCCACCCACCACCCGTGGTGTTCCCACAGGTGCACACCCATCCCACCCCCAACTGCCACAACGTTTTCAAAGACGCCCCACCCCACCCCACCCCACCGCACACCCACTCGCACACACTGCCGGGGGGTGACGGGGACATCTGTGTAAAACCGGTCAAAATCCTAACGCTAACCTCCATCACAAGTATAACAAAATCTTTAAAAGCAAACAAATCCACAAACCGCATATAAAGATTTTTATTTTAAATTGTAGATACTGAATAAAGTACTTTGATTTAAACAAACAAACAAACAAACAAACAAACCACATTTCTTATTCTGTTGGACCTGGTTACTAAGTAGCATCAAATAAGATATTTTCCTACCCCCAAATATGTGGGATCAGGTAAAATTATTTGGTGGGTAGCATTTCTTGTCAGTGTGGCCTATTATAATAACTCTCTAGCCATTAAGTTTTCCTACCCCAAAATTGGTGGGGACCAGTACCCTTGGAGATGCTGGAGCAGGTAGGATTTTTTGTTGAGTCACATTCCCGCTCAGCCTGGACCAAAGCTCCCTACCCATGAAATTTTCCTACCCCTGGATTGGTGGGGACTAGGCCTGAAACGGCAAACCACCACAGCAGCTTTTTCCATTGGAAAAAGCTGTTCCACAAATTGCATCACAGCACGGTAAACACAGCCGTTCCACCTCGTTTTCTGCTGTTAGTTGCTTTTCCCACACAAGTTTTCCGCACTTGTGGCTTCATAGTGGTATACCGTGTTTTCCAGTGTTTCTGCATCTTAGTGTCCCCACGGGGTTTCTACAACATTCCGTGATTTTGCCTAACGCTGTCAGAATAGCGGAAAGTTGGCCGCATTTTGGCTAAATAGAGTTTTGAAATTGCAGAATGGCGGCATGTGGCTCTCTTCTTATGGCTGGGGTTCGCCCCCTCCCCCTGCCAAGTTAAGGGTCATCAGTGATCATCCTTCCATACACACACCAAGTTACCACCATCATCAATCATCAACATCAGTCATCATCAGTCATCATCATCATCAATTTGTTTGGTAGTGCAAGCAAGCAACACACGAACCCTCTCTCTCTATCTCTGATGTGTTGGAAAAACAGTTCCAGATGACATCACCTTTTGCACCAACAAACCCTAATGACCACTAGGGGCATTTGGGAGTAGAGATAGTGAGTTAGTGTGAGTGTCACTTTAACCTTTCCTGATCTCTGCTTCTAAGCCCCCTCCCAGGTGGGATGTGCCCAGGAAGCTCCACTGGACTTCCTCCTTCTTCCTGACCTTTCGCCATTCCTAAATTCTCTCTCTGACCTTCAACATGACCGGCCACCATGCTGGTGGCAGCTAGCTAGTAAGACTAGGGATAGGCCTTTCCTATCACAATGTACTTCTCAATAAAGTAGTTTGTTTCTGGATTAAAATAATCTCCAAGGTGTTGATTGCTACTAAGCTATTGCTACTAACAATTCAAGCTGCTTTTTGGGGTTTTTGTTTTTCTAACCATTAATAAAAATGCCAACATGATGCCCTGCCTAGACTAATGGAATGATTATTATGAAGTTAAAAAATGTCCCCTCTCCGCTGCAATACTTACTAAGTTACTTACTTTGAGAATGGGTCTGTCTTTCTGACTCACTCGATTAAAAAAAAGTTATCTCTCTCCTCTGTGTCTACGTGTGACTGACTTGGTTGGGAATCGGGAAGATGACTCAGATCTTGAGTACTCCAGCTCCTGGGCTCAAGCAGGCACAGTGGGAAAGAGGAAGGCAAAAGGATGCACCTCGCAATTTAAGGGGGCAACTTCATTCAAAACAGGGAGTGTTGACCCTTCAACCACCAATCACAGAGCAGCGCTCTGAGCACGGGGCTAGCAGTGATCTGTGCACGGGGCTGGCACAGTGGAAGATGGTGTGGAAAGCCACAGCTATGTAGGAAAAGCAAATTCCGGAAGAGGCAGAATTGCCATTTAAGACCATTCCGATATTCCACGGCAATGCAAGAAATGTACTGCCATTTTGACATAATTCCAACACTCTGCAGGCCAATCTCTGTTTCTGCGGCATTGGAAGAGGGCGTGAAAATTGCAGACTGTCACCGGAAAACCAGCAGAAAAGCAGGAGGATTACCAAAATGGCGGAAATTAACTGGGGGGGAGGAAAATAGCACTGCCACATCAGTCCTAGTTGGGACTCAGATCAGTACCCCCAGGGGTGCAAACATCCCTCACAGCAGTGCCTTCCCCATGCAGAGCAAACTTCCCCTTCAGCAGGGCCCCCAGCATGGGAGTTTCCCCCCAAAGCAGTGCCCCACCCAGGAGTGGGAGGTTCCCCAGTTCACCATTGCACACCATGTAGGATTTTTTGATGGACAGCATTTCCTGTCTGCACTAGTTCGTGAAGAATTGCTACCAAAGGTAGGAAATTCTGACAGTAGTATTCTTTTAGCAGACTAGTCTGTCAGAAACTGCCAACAATAGCAAAATCTGAAACCACCACCTCAGTAACCTGAAAAAAATGGGTCTTCAAAAGCAGCCACATCAGAAAGGGGTTGGCCACAGGGACTTTCCTGCCCTCTTTCTGACATGACCTTGGCCCTATGGAGCATCATGATTCTTCATATGATTCAGAAAGTGGAGAGACAGCCTCTTTTCTCCGCCCCCTTTTCAACATGGCCCTGCCCCACATGGAGAATTGTGATCTCACCCTTCATAATGGGTGGGGTTACATCAGAAAGAGGTGTGGCAGCCCTTTGCTCTGCTCACTGCCATGCCCTGCCTGCACCATTCCCCAAGCCACAGCATCCCAGGCCCACCTCTCACTGTCTACTTCACTGAGAGAGAGGTTTCATCTCTGGGCTTGAGACAGGGATTAGTGCCCATGGTCCAGTCAGTTTTGTCTTTATGCTGAGACTGCTGGCTAGAAGCATTAAAGAATATGTCCAAATTCATGGTTGAAAGCAGCCATGTTTCAGTACTGCTATTTATTTTTGTTAGTCTTAGTGCTAGTGTTGTGACCTCTCTGGGTTTGGTTAAGTGGACTCAGAGAAATAGGGGCTGCTGGAAGTGTTGGCAGCACCCTGCCCCTAGCCCCCTTTCTAAGTAGCAGCAGCAGCAGTAGATGGTCCTTCCTTCTCCCTCCCAGCAGCAGTCATGCAGAGTCTTGTGGCTGTGTCTGAGGCTCCTGTTGGTTCCTCCCCTTCCTATCACTGGCACAAGAAACCTTAGGCAGCAGGGAGGAGGCACTGGTAGGAGCCTCAGGTTCATCAGCAAACCTGCGCTGCTACTGTTGCTGCTGGGATTCTCCCATCCCAGACTGGAAGATCTGGCTCCACCCCCCACCTGAGGGGCAGCCATATCTGAAAGGGAGCAGACTTTGGATGAAACAAGTAAGGCAGTGAATATTTCCAAGTGGATTAGGTTCGAGTTTCTGGAAGCTACTTGGTAATGCTGACAAATACACAGTAATACTTGGTAGTCAGTAAAATACTCAGTATTCTACTCAATATTTTACTGAGTCCCCTTATGTGTCCTCCTGTCCTTATTTGACCAAACAAAGGGGGAATGGCAGGCAGGAAGGCGGGGGCAGCATGAAGTCCTCTTGTGGGGGCATGGTAAGCAGGAAAATTTCTAGGAAACACAGCAGGCAGGAAGGGGGAAGTAGGAAAAATTTCTATGGGGGGTCGGGGAGAGCAAACTGATCATGAGGAGGGATGCAGTTCATGGAAGGCAATCAGAAGGAGACAGCACACCACTGTGGAGTGGAACCATGGTTGTTGGCTCTCTGGGAGCATGCTGGACTATAAAACAAAGATGGTGGCCCAACTTCCTCCCAGCATTGAACAGTCACAGCTGCTTGTGAGCTGTGAACTGCCACTCGCTGGGGGGACCTGCAGTGCTGGGGGGACCTCACGGGATCTCATGGGAAGACAGTGTATGGTGACTTGGCAGCTCATGATCAGGTAAGCATTGCCTGGTCAAGGAAATACAGAGTACAAAATGCTGTGACCATTATTTGATTTCTCAGTACTCAGTAAAGCTCAAGTACACTCTCTGCACTTATTCCGGGCCTAATTCAAGGTGTTGGTTTTGACCTTTAAAGCCCTAAACGGCCTGGGTCCCATCTACCTGCAGGACTGCCTCACCCTCTGGATCTTGGATTGGCATCTGCAGTCGGCTGGGAGCACCTTTATTGAGGTCCCCCGGGTTTCCCGGGTGTTGACCATGAGGAGGACATTCTTGGTGGTCGCACCACAACTGTGGAACTCCCTCCCGTTGGAGGTCTGCCTGGCCGTTGACCTCTCCTCTTTCCGTAGGCAGTATAACACCTGACTGTTCCGCCAGGCCTTTACCGAGGGAGATGGGATGGGTGGGTTGGGCTACGGTGGGGTTTTGTTGTTTTAGTGTTGGGTTATTTTAATGTGGGGTTAAAAATGTCAATTTTAATGGATTTTATTATATGTTTTTAAATGTTGTTAGCCGTCCCAAGATGCTTGTAGCTGATGGGGTGGCATACAAATATAATTATAAATAAATAAATTAAATAAATTAAATAAAACCAAGTTGAATATTGTGATCTTTGGCAAATACTGAATAAAACCAAATATCAAGTTTCAGCCCTAGGGCAGACCATAGGTATTTTTCAACCCCCTTTCTAACATGGCCTGCCCCTTCTGGAGCATCATGACACTCTTCAGGGGGCAGGGTTATGTAGGAAAGGGGATGGGACAGCTCATTTGCCCCACCCCCTCTGATGTAACCTTGCCTCCTCTGGGTTGCCTGCCTCCTGGATGGAGGTGGTAACCATGCCTAGTGATGTTCACAACCAGGAGATGTTGCACTTAATAAGCCTGATCACTCCTTCTCCCCTGCACACCCAGTATGAAAAGGCACAGAAGGGGCATTTATGGCCTGATCAACCAGATCAATCCCATGACTTCAGGGGGCTTTGAATCAGATCTAGATCGGAAACTAGTACCTGCAAAAATGCGTATACCTGTAGAATTTCCAATACTTGAGTCGACTTTCTAATATCGGGTACCAATGTACCCGATTTTGACTTGAGTCAAGTACCGATGTCCTGGAATGTGAACTTCTGGTCCTGATTTTTTGCCTTTCAGTTCCAATTTTTTTGTTTTCTGTCCCATATTTTTCCCGCCCCATCCAGATATACTGATCGGTAATCAGAAAAATTGGTACTGGAAATTACTGGGTGTTTTGGTAGTTGGATATCCAAGCGGTAATCGAGTAGCTCATTGTGTACCCAACTTGATACTTGAAAATGAGGGAATTATCCACAGGTAGCAAATGAGCAACCCGTGTTAGGGAGTACAGGCTGAGGCATGGAGGGTAGGTGCAGGAAGCCCGCAGCAGAGTAGGGAATAGAGTCCAGGTCTAAAATCCTCAGTCAACTCGCATACTACAGGTCCTTCTGTCCAAGGGAGTCCTTCTGACTAGCACCAGCAGAAATCTAGCTGTAGTGCTTTCATTTGCTTTGCAATACATCCAAGATTTCTCGCTGGAGTGAGGTTCTCAGCAATGCCCAAGGGCCCATTCCCCTGCAGCAGCCATGGTGCTCTGTTTCTGCCTGGGTAACAGCATGTGGCCATAAAGTGGAGCTGGCACAATTCCCAGTGTTCAGAGTTTAATATGTACATTTTTACTAATTCACCCTCTGGGGACCGTAAATCTCAGGGTTCTCTCACACGCTCATCTGTTCTGCTCTGCAGCCAGTTGCAGAGAGATAAAAAGGCTGGCTGCTGAGACATGCCTTCTGTGCAGCAGCACATGCGGGAGAGAAAGAGGAGCTACGTTTGATACATCACTCCAGAGAAGACGCTCAAATATGGGGGAAAGCTCCCCCATGGTAGGCGACTCCTCATGCTAGGCAGCTCCCTGTGCCATCCCCTATTATGTCCCTCACCTCTAGAGGAGATGTTGTGGGGTAGGCCAGTTGGAATCAGTCATAGAATTATAAAATCATAGGTCTGGAAGAGAGCCCCCTGCTTTGTACAGCATCTGGCATACCTAGATCATCCCAGACACATGCACATCCACCCTCTTCTTAAACACCTTCACTGACAGAGAATCCAAACTTCTCTTGGTAGCCCATTCTATTGCCTGACTGCCCTTATAGTCAGGAATTTTCCCATGAGGTAAAACCTAAATCTCCCTTTCTGCAGCTTGTACCCATTGCCTCTTGTCCTGCCCTTCATAGCAAGAGAGAACAGTTGTTTCCCATATGACAGCCTTTAAAATATTTGTAGACTGTTATCAGTCCTCTTTTCTCCAAGCTAAACATACCCAAAATCTTCAACCTCTCCTCATATGATTTGTTTCCAAACCCATTATCATTGTTGTTGATCTCCTCTGCACCCTCTCCAACATTTCTGTCTTTAAAACAAGACAGTCAAAAGTGAACACAGTACCCCAGCTGGAGGCTAAACAGAGATGAGCAGAATGACAGAATGACTTCACATGTCTTGCATACTGTCAGGGTATGGAGGGGTAACTGAAGGCCACACGCCTCAAGAACTGAACCATTCTGCTTTAAGATGCCCCTGTGGAAAAAGGGGGACCTTAAGATGGACAACAGCAGCCTCATACAGGCAAAGCCAGTCATCATTGGGGAGGGTGCAGAACCCTGGCCAAGTGGAGAAAAACCCCAGCAGGAGGGGGGAAATACTACGCTTACACACACACACACACGCACACACACACACTTTAAATCCCGGAGTACTAGGAGTGCAGTTTGTGTGTGGAACAAACCTGCAGGGGAATAAGGGAAAACTAGGAGGGCCCAAGGAATGAAGGCGGGAGTGGGGGAAAAGGATTCACTAGAGCTAGTAAGCTAATACACAAAGGGCAGAAGGGGGAGGCACACTGGGAACCCAAGGGAATTGGAGGGAAAGTAGGCACTCCTAGCAGGGGAACAGAGACAGTAGCCTAAACAGGGAAACACAAATGCAATATACAAGAAACACACAAAAGCACAAGACAACTGACAACCAGAGGTCAGTTGAATCACAGGACTAGAAGATCAGAGCAGCCAGTCTACATTCTGAGCATGAGATCAGTCACTGGCAGTGAACTGTAGACTTCCTCAGGCTTAACTAAGCTGCTGTCACTGCAGCCAGCTTTGCCTTGTTTTCTAGATTATCTTTTGGCAGACTTCTTAAAGGGGCCATGCCTTCATCTGTCAGGCAGAGCATGGGGGTGAAGGAGGGAGAAAGCTGCTATGCCGACACACACAATCTATCTTCAGCAGGTAAGGATAGCTAAGCTCCTACATCAAAGATTATAGGTAATAAGCCATGCTGTGGAAGGTTACTGTCATGGAGCATAATATAGAGGGGTGGTTAGAACATCAGGAACATGCAAGGTGAACATAAGCCTGGAAGATTGGACAGAGCTAGTTATGTCTGCAACCTCTGAGTAGAGCTGCAATGGATAGCAAAACACGTATCCGTGGTTAATAGCCAGTTCTCTGGATAGCTTAGCTATCCAGTACCACTGGTAACTATCCAGTAACAGTGGAGGTGAAATATCCACCAAACTGGAATACCAGCTATTACCATTTACTGATTACTGAATTACCATTTACCACATTACCAAACCAGTATGGCTGGAGGGAGAGAGTAAAGAAAATAGTTAAATTGTAATTCAACAGTAATGTGGTAAACAGTAATTCAGTTTAATATTCCCATAGAATATTTGTTTCACCTCTAGTTTGGATCAAGTTCTTAACAATTGTATAGAAAATAATTATAAGGGGAGCCGGGCAGAGGGCATCAAGGACGTGGGCAGACAGCAAGGCTAGGGTGCACAGTCACAAGTACTGGGGCCAAGAATTAGAGCGAAAGCAAGGGGTGCAGCCACATGAGCTGCCTTGGGTAGGATACCATGCCTTGAGCAGCCGTAATCCATTCTGGGCAACTGGACCACACAATGCAGTGCATCGTGTGGCCAGCAGCTGCAAGATGTTTCCCCTGCCACATAGCGGGGAAGCAGGTGGCTGCTATACCTTATCCAGTCTCAGAAAAAGGCCAAGAAGGCGTCACATGGCAGCCATGTACCCATTTGGGGTAAGGCTGCCCAAGGTGTGGTAACCTATGTGCTGGGGCCCCTTCTGCTCTGCTGTGTGGCAAACTCCACAATGAGGCTTTGAGTGGTGGGTGCTGTCACCATCTCATGGCTGGGGGTGGGATTTTGGTTGAGTCAGTGGAGGGAGGGAAGCAGGGCAGGGCCAGGCCAGGTATCCGCTCATGTGGCCAGCTCCTCGACCCACCCCAGCTGTGACAGGAGATTGGAGAGTGGCCTACCTGCCCACCACAGTGGAGTCGACATTCTGCCCAGCTCCCCATGCTGGCCCCACAATGTGGTGTGTATGTTTGCCTGCCACAGGGCCACGCAGTGATCAGGCGCACCGCAGCTCATTTGGCTGCACTCAGGGGTTTGGAGTAGAGCTGGAGAAACAGGAAGCAAGCAGGGGTAGGATCATGAATTGGTAGGAGAGGCAACAGCTAGGCAGGCGTAGGAACTGTAAGCGAGTAGCTTCCAAAGTCCCACCAGCTTCCTATTGCTGCCAGTCAGCATTAGGATGCTCTTGGATCCCCTGCTGTGCCTGGATTGCCAGGTTGCGGCAGTGGCCAGGAGTGCTTTTCACTAAGGGTGAAAAATGTGTTTTAGTTAAATTAATAACAAAAACAATTTTTTTCTACATTTGTTTTAGTTACTAATTTAACTAAAACAAATTTATATTCAAACAAATTTAATATTGTTTCATTTTGACCCCATTACACTCTATATATCGTGCTATGAGGCTGCAATGCAAAGCACCCCAGGAAAAGCGGAGGCCAGGGAGAGGTGGAGAGAGCAGTCAGGAGACAATGATTGGCATCACTACTGGCCAATTGCCATTGGGACATCAATCATCAGTCTGACAGACACAGAGAACCCCTGGGATAGGTCTTTCTTCAATGCTGCCATCAACTTGGCAATGCCAATCAGGGGAGTGTGGGAAGGGCATTGGGGAGCCTTTATATTCCCTGCGAGAGCATACAAGGCTCATTCTCGCTGCTAGTTCTGTGTGTGATCACTGAACCCTGGCAGAGAGATATTCCCCTCCTTCTAATTGTCCTTTTGTGCTTCTTGCTAGTGATATAACAGTGAGAAGCCATGATGGGGCTGCAAGGCTCCAGAACACTTAAGATGGAAGTACCCAAGAGGGAGGCTTGGCACGAGGGGTAGTAGGGATTCCCCCTAGCTTCTCAGGTGTGGGAGCGTTGTTGCAGGACCAGGGCCCAGTTGGGACTGTGGCCATCCTGGGCACTGTTGTGTTCCAACAGGAGTTTCTGTACAGAGCAAAAAGAACCCCAGTTGGGAGGGTCTAGTGAGGACTCATGGGACTTAACAAAAAGGAATTCTCCACCCAACTTAGGGGTCAAACATGTTGGAAATACATTCCTTAGTTACATCTCCCCTAAGCACCTTATCCTGCTTGTTTGCTAGAAACAGCAGGAGTAGAGACAGTCAGATCAGGGAACACCTCCCCCATCCACTTAGTTCTACTCCTGCTAGGACCTGATTGGTTAGTCTCCTCTCCCCAGGATGTTTCTTATCTCTTTGTGTCTGAGAGATATTCAGAGAATGTGTCCTACTTCCCTCCCGAACACACCTAGTCTTAGGACTTAGTATAGATGTAGGCCTTTCCTATCCTGCATGTATTTCTTAATAAAGCTACTTAAACTTAAGTATGCTTCCTGCCTGCTTATTAATGATTAGCTACTCATACTCCTCTGTAAACTCTGCATTAGACTAATCAATGCAATGATCTCACAGTCCTTCCATTCCAACAAAACAAAAGATGTACTGGGGAACCCAGATTGAGGGTTTGTCAGGGTGGACAGAAATGCAAGATTCTGAGATCCAAGAAGGACAGCAGAGGATTGTTCATGCCACAACTCAAATGGAGCAATACCCAGGTAGGAGGGGTTTAAAAATTTGGGGATACAATGTGAGTTCCTCTTGAAGGAGGTACCTGGAGAAACGTTGGAGCAGGATATGTAAGTTAGTAAAAATGTAATAAGAGAAAATGAATCCCTACAGAGGAATATTAAGTTACTTGAGGAGCAGATAGTCACCCTGAACCAGGACCTAACACAGTTTTGGGAACCAGGGAGGCGAATGAGATGGGGTGTCAGGCGAGCCTTGGGCTTGACTTAAAACCTTTTGGGGTTCAAACAGGGGCCTTGCTAGGTTGGGAGTATGTCAGCACCCAATCTGAAAGAAGCTTGGGACTGGCTCATGCAACCACACAGGCAGATTGGATCCCCAAGTCACTACAGAGAAAGGATTTGGGAGTTCGGACATCTGTGCTTCAGCTAGTACTTGAAGGAGCAAGTTTTGAAGGGTTTTGCGGTCTGACCTGAATATAATCGCGATAGGGATGACAGAGGGACATGGAGTAGTGGAAACTCTATATCCGCCATGGAACACCAGACCCATGTAGCTATTGTGAGACAGACTGGTATGTCTACCTAATGTGGTTTGAACTAAAACCAAAGGGGTATCCTCAAGGGCAAGGCAAGATAACCTTCAGGGCCATAGAAGTAGGGTCCAAATGGAAGGGACAAAGCAGAGTAAGAGAGCTAAAAAGAGATAATGGATATGAGGAAAATGGAAAAAAAACGTATTGATAGAGAGAATGTGAAAACTTAAAGTATAATGATTATGACCAGGAAGTGGAGAGTTCTGAGGGAACTCCCTACTCAAGGTCTACAAGGATGTGGATTGGGTCCATGTTCTTATTTGATTTTGAAAATGAATTGTCTTATTATGATGATGATTGATGTATAGATGTGTATTGAAAAGGAATATGTATGGAGAATTGGTACATATATTGACTGACGGGTCACAGGTCAAAGAAGCTCCCTAACGGGAGGGGACAGCACCAGGGACCCAATTATGATGCTTTTTGTAAGTTAATGATTTTGTTTGATCTATGTGAAAATGTTGGATACCACATCCTACGTAACAACGAGGTCACATTATATATGCTAGAATCATAGCAGACCTGGTGAGGACAGTCTGCTGACCCTGCTATTTAAAGAGTTTTAGCTGGGTCTACTTGGAGTAGCCCTGTCTACCAAGGGATGGGGGAGGTAAATAACAGGGAGCAGACTGCTTGAGTGACAGGCCCTTTAATGGGTAGTAGCATCAGATGAACCACAGGTGCTAGCTAAGGCCCAGGCACCAACGTAGTGAAAGACAGTACCTGGATGCAGCACACCTGGGCCTGGGCCTGACTGGGGAGACTAAAAGCCCCAAAGCACCAAGCTCAAGCCCAGTCAGGGACTGAACTGAGGTGTTGTTGGCAGTCAAAAGAGATCACCAGTTGGAGAGATATGTGAGAGCAGAGGTACTGGGGAAAGTGGGGCTAGTACTGGATACAGCCCAGTGGGGCCAGGAGAGAATGGATTTGTATATGGACTAAACATAATTACTGGTGAGGATGAAACACTTTTGTAAAATAAAGACTCTACTGGAGTTAATTTCCTGAGTGAGCTTGGGTCATTGAGGGCCGGATCCTGTGGGCACTTACGCAAGCCAAGCCCAAGCTGCTACAGCAGGGTAGAAATTGGAATGAATGAATAAATAAACAGTAACATATATTCAGGTGGGAATGTGTTCCTTTGTTTCAGAGCAGGAACATTTGGTGGTTCCAAGCGTTGCTTTCAGGAGTGGTCCCACACTGATACACAAGGTTAGTTCCCTGGACATGACCTCAACCCAGGGAAAGGCTTAGGCAGGGGCAACATTGATCATGACCCCAAGCCCCATGCTTTCTTGAACTTCCAGGGGCCCAACAGAATGCCCTCCATTGCACCTCTGCCCCAACTCTATGCTGTGGATGTGCGGACAGTAAAGATGAGTTTCTTTGCTGGCCTCATAGCATCCGCGAAGTCACGCCCAGCAAAGCTTTTCCAGGTGGTGAGGGGTCTGGTCAGAACGGTGACCAGAATCCTGATAAGATGGAGGTGATGCTTGTTAGAGGGGCTGGTGATCTGGGTGAGGGAGGGTTCCCTGTCATCTCAGCTACGAAGCCTGGGGATGCTCCTGGATCTGCAGCTGTGCCTGGATCTCCAGGTGTTGGCTGTGGCCAGGAGTGCCTTTCACCAGTTACATCTGGTGAGATGTCTTCGTGCATACGTCTCGGACTCCACTCTCACCACCGTCATCCATGCATTCGTACCTTGAGACTGGACTACTGTAATTCACTCTGTATGGGGCTGCCCTTGGTGATGGCCCGGTGTCTGCAGCTGGTGCAGAATATTGCAGCCTGTCTGCTTACTGGTAGGGATGGGACATCGGGCAAAAAAACGGCTACCGGTTTTACCGGTTACCGGTTTACTGGATTAAAACCGGTTTACCGGTGTCAGATCTATTGATTTCAATGGGGAACTGTCAGTGTCCCCATTTAAATCAATCCCTCCCCCTCCCAGGTTGCGCGGGTGGAAGAGGGGACACCGCCAACCCACCCTGCCCATCCTGGATTTTTTTATTTTTTTTTTAAATTTCCCCGAAGTCCCTGGCTCCAGGCTGACGATAACAACCTGGAGTCCGCACCAGCAGGTAGGTACTAGGGTGATCCCTGGGGTGGGGGGTGGTTTAACACACACCCCACCCCAGGGATCACCCTACCNGATCCCTGGGGTGGGGGGTGGTTTAACACACACCCCACCCCAGGGATCATCCTACCCCCCCACCCAAGGATCGCCTACCTTTGGCACTCCGGGCGGTGGCGGCAGCAGCATGGCGCTCCGGGCGGCTTCAGCGCTGGCTGTGGCTGCCAGCTTCAGCACTTACTAGGCCTTCCGGGGAAACCCCAAAGTTCCCCGGAACGCCTAGTGAGCGCTGAAGCCGGCAGCCACAGCCAGCGCTGAAGCCGCCCGGAACACCGTGCTGCTGCCGCCGCCCAGAGCACCAAAGGTAGGCGATCCTTGGGTGGGGGGGGTAGGGTGATCCCTGGGGTGGTGCGTGTGTTAAACCACCCCCCACCCCAGGGATCACCCTAGTACCTACCTGCTGATGTGGGCTCTGGGTCGCCGGTGGCGGCGGCCCGGAGCCAGGGACTTCAGTGAATTAAAAAAAAAACACAAAAATCCAGGCTGGGCAGGGTGGGTGGGGGTGTCCCCTCTTCCACCCGTGCAGCCTGGACGGGGGAGGGAAAAATGGTTGGGGTTTTTTCCTTCTTTTTTTACATTGCAGCCATTCATTTCAATGGCTGCAATGTAAAACAATCTGGCACGGGGAACCGGTACCGGTACCCCCAATATCCGGAATAATCCAATGCTGCCGGTACAGCAAAATACCGTCAGTATCAGATAACGGATAATCCGAACTTCCCACCCCTACTTACTGGGAAGGGCTGCGAGGAGGACATTACACCAGTGCTCTGAGCTCTGCACTTGCTGCCTATAGTCTTCTGGGCCCAATTCAAGGTGCTGGTTTTGACTTACAAAACTGTTTTATCTGTTTTTATCTATTGTATTTTATTGGGTTTTGTTGTTGTTGTTTGCTGCCCCGAGCTGCCGGAGGCAGGATGGGCAGGGTAAAAATATATAAAATAAATAAAATAATAAATAAACTCTCCAAACAGGGACTAGTGGGCCCCAAATTCTGGTCTTTAGGACACCACAGGAGCTGCTGTGCCCACTTCCTTACTTCTGTTCTCTTCTTCTATATGACGGGGGGTAGTGGCCCTCCAAGAAGTGGTAGCAGATATAGGGTAGTACTCCCTTCTCATGCCATGCTACCCCCTCCCACCACTTGAAGATGGCTGAAGCTGCTACTGGAGGTCTTTTCCCCTCCTTCCCCCCCTTCCTCCTGTACAACTGGGCTGCTGGAGGGAGCCCTCGCCATTCCTTCCTTCTGCTGGTGTTGGAGGTGCAGGAGGAAGCCAATGTGAATGTTAACAAATTAACTAATGAATGAGAATGTGTATTTGAATGTGTGTGACCAAACATTCTGCCTCACCCTGCCCCAACACCGCCACTGGAACTTTGAAATGTTCCACTCCTCAGCCAGGTTTCTCTGAGGCACAGGTGCTGAACTGAAAAGAGTGGGGTGTTTGAATGGGCTTCCTCCCCATCTTCCTGGCCATGGGAAGAGGGTGGGGTCATGACAGACCCTACTTTTTGTTATGTCCCTGGTCCCCACAAATTCTAAGGTCAGCATTGCCTCAACCTATCTTGTGAGAGCTAGGGAAGCCTCACTATGTTTGCGTTTCACCATAGAAGGAGCAAGCAACCAAGTAATAAAGATAGCACCTTTTACGGAGACCAGCTTCTCTTGGTGAGAGTGTAAAAGCTTTCACACTACTTGTTCAGGCAAGAAAGAAACCCCAAAGCTTACACACACTTACCTGCTGAAGTTGTTCCAAAAAGGAACCATCTACTTTCACCTCGATCCACTAACCAGCTCCAGAATAGTACCATTAAAGCCATTAATCTGGAGTAAGTGGTTTATGGATCACGGCTTTTGTCTCTTGCCTCTCTCATACTTGGGACCAGCACAGCAAACACATTGTAGATAAACTCTGTGTGTGTGTGTGTGTGTGTGTGTGTGTGTGTGCGTTCGTGCGTGTCAAAGAGTCGCCCTTTAACCGGTAGATACAGGGATTAAATGAGCAAGGCTTGGGTGGAGGGGATCCATGGCCGCTGAGTGGCCCAGCTGCAGAGCAGCTACGTAGGTGAAGTGAGTGGAGATGGATTCTAATAGGTGGCTCCCAGCATGGCTACCTCAGCAGCCACCTTACACTCCCCCTGCCACCGACCATAGGGGAGGGGGAAGCATGCTGGACTGGCCTTTGAAACTGACATGTTGCAGCTGTGGATGCTGGGAAACCGGACTCCGCAGTGCTTGTGGCCAGTTCCTGTGACTTGCAAAGGCTGTGTCCCCTGCCCACAGTGTCTCTGAGCAGGGGACCTGTCTACTGGTATGGGTGGCCACCCCAATTCATATGGGCAGGGACTCCATGGCCACCTGTTGCCATGCACTTTTTTGGCTTGCCCCACACGGTGCACTCCGGATTTCTTGGCAGTGTGCTGTGAGTGGCCATGAGTGGGTGCTCTGTGGCTCACAGGAGCACGCATCCCCCGCACCACCTTCGGATGGGCAGTTGGATAGTGGTTACTGTGTGGCCATGCATGGTAAAATCTCATTTAATAACACCCACAACCTGCAATAGAGAAAAACTGGGGTTGTACTGAGGCTTGCTACACTTTCTGAAGTGTAGACAAATCCCAAAGCTGATGGTGGGTATAAGAGGAAACTAGTTCTGAATCCTGTATTTACAAATATCTATTCAAATTTTCAGATAGCCCTCCAAAAAACCAAATGATATCTGTAACAAAAATGGATATTCACAAACCTGGGAAGGTGGGGGTTGTTTTCAGTTGCCAGGTTATTAAGTTTTTCATGTTTCATTTGCTTGATTACTTCATTTTTGGCTACTGTGCATGCACAAAAAACCAAAATGAAGTAAACTAATAACCAAATAATTAAAAAAAATACCCACCAATCCAAAATGGATATCTAACAAAGATGGACCTGACTAGTGGTTGTTATAAATGTATATGATTTTAATCAGGCAAACTTAACCTACAATACTCATTGCAAAAATATTCGTTTCAGCACTAACAGAACAGCATATTTCTGTGCCCAGAATGCTAAGCATTTGAAGCCAATGGGGGGGGGAGGGGAGGTTATGTGAGTAAGTGCTTGTCAACCTGCACAATTTAACTTCATGTAGCAGAACTGACCAGTAACCCTAGTTTCTCTACTTGTTTAAAAACTTGTTTCCTGTGGAGGGAGGTCTGAGGGTGGGGAGGAGGCTGACTTTCTCCACTTTTCTTCTTTTCTTCTTACAATGCAAAAGGGAGAAAACATAACAGAAGACAGGGTGAGAGGAACCCCTGAGAATCCAAAATTTAAAATCCCAATCCAGTTTTTGAAAACTAAAAGGAAACCAAAATTTCCACACAATCTGAAATTATTCTTTTAGCTTCATCTCATTTACAGCCTTGGGTAACCAACTGAAAAGTAGGATTCCCTGAAAAGAATTTCATTTTCCAATGAAAAACATTATTGTTGGAAACGTTTTTGGCCAGCTCTGGCCTTAAGCACTGTGAGCACCAAGAAACATAAACAGCTGAGATCATAAAAAATCCCATAGATTTTCTCCCTATGGGAAATACCCCCACATCAGCCTCAAAAAGTCTTTGAGTAGAATGTGGGAGAGAGGAAATCAGAAGAATGCACTACACTGTGAATAACAGGTAGGATGCTCCTTCTGTGCCAAAGCAAAGGCAAAAAGGAGGCAAAAGGTTGAGCTATGAATCTGATTTTCAGATCTGCAGTTGAACAGTTGCACATCCACCAAGAGCTTCTGGGGAATTGGATAGATGGCTGGACGTGAATAATTAAGGGTTCTGATGTGGTCAGGCATATTAATGTCCCTCTGAATTCTTCCAATCAATGTTGGGGGGGGATAGAACACAGGCATAATTAAAAAAAAAAAAACAAATTTGAAACATTGCTTGACATGATGACATTACTGATTTTTTTATGATCTTCTCAAATATACTCCATAATGGTTATTAATTTCGTATCGTTACTAGCTCATCCTTCAAATGTCAGGTAGAGTGCAGAGCTGCAAAATGGGATTCCTTTGGGCAAAGGGGAAAGAAAAAGTAATGTCAGGTAGAATTATGGAGGCCATTAGGGCTGCTTCACAGCACTCTACCACTAAGGCTGTCCCTCGGGTGTGCACCAGGGACCCATGTCGTTTTTTGTTCTTAAAAACTGTTTTGTTATTGATAATAACAATTTCATTGTCCATTATTGGTGTTATCGGTATCAATTTCGAGTGATAACGAAGATTTTGTTTATGGTATCATTTCCATTCTGGGCTGTCACCAGTGGCAGAAGTGCCAGCAGACACCTGCCCCAGACTTCTCAGAAGTTGAACTCCTTCCCTTTCTCACTATAATGCAGTAGTAATAAGTGCACAATGACAATGCAAAAAATTACTAATATGTATATCTAACCTAAACCTACACCTAATAACTTATACTATATGCAATATGTTCCTTTCTAAATCAATACATTTCTATCTGCTATGTGTTATATCTAAGGGTGATTTCAGACGTTACGAGATCACGCTCAACCACACTGAACCACGCTCAACCCCCCCGTGGGGCCAAAGGGCCCGGAACGTCTGAACGGCGTGCGCCAGATGTTCATCACGCTCAATACCCACATGGGGTCAGGTTCAACCACGCTTCCCGGGCTAGCCGGGGGAAGGTCCCGGGAAGCGTGGTCAAACGAACCCCCACCGGGAACCAAGGAAAAGTAACGTCTGGACGCCAATCCCCG
>QEPC01012760.1:78882-94485 GCA_003113815.1 Sphenodon punctatus
GTACCTACCGCCAGTTACATCTGGTGCAGCAGTTTCGGTTCCGGACCTGGCCACGATCATCCATGCTTTTATTACCTCTTGTTTAGACTACTGTAACGCGCTCTACGTGGGGCTACCTATGATGATGCCTCAGAAGCTGCAGCTGGTGAAGAATGCGGATGCCCGGCACCTGGTGGGGTTGGGCTACCATGAGCACATTACACCAGTGCTCCGATATCTGCGCTGGCTGCCAATAGTCTTCCATGTCCGATTCAAAGTGTTGTTTTTAACCTATAAAACCCTACATGGCTTGGGCCCTGCTTATTTGCAAAACCGCCTCACCCCCCCGAGTTCTGAACCAGCCCCTGCGGTTGTCCGTGGATACCTTGCTGGATGTCCTCTGGGTTTCCCTGGGGGCCACGCAGAATAGGGATTTCTTGGTGGCTCTGGGTTTCCCGGTGGGGGCATGTCAGGCTCCGGACCTCCTGGCCTCCTGCCCTTTGGTAGGAACTGCAAGACCTGGCTGGTCCATCAGGCATTTGGTGAGGAAGAGGCGTAGGGTTGGGTGGGGCGGGGAGGGGGAGGGGGTGGGTTTATTTGTTTGTGTTTTTATGCTTGATGTGGTTTGAAAATGTTTTATATTATATTTATATTGTGTTGTAAGCCGCTCTGGGCCACCTGGGATAGAGCAGGATATAAATTTTGTAAATAAAAAATAATAATAATAACACCGGAGAACAGACATTCCCTGTGGGGCTGTACATGAGAAACAAATTTTGTGTTTCTAGTTTCTGTGCCAATTTTTGAAGGGGGTTTTGTGTCTCAAAAATTTGGGACCTTTGTCAAAGAGCAAAATCTAATAGCTGCTACAGTTGTTCAAGAATTAAGCAAGCAGGAAGTGCAGTCTGTGTATGTCATCTCAGTTATGTGTAAGCAAGTGTAGCCCTCTGCGTGTGTGTGTGTGCGCTTGTGTGTGTGTATGTGCGCACATGCAAGCAGGTGGCAGCCCCACAATAAACAGCAAAGGACCATGCTATCAGCAAGAACCGGGCAGGGGAATCCCATTCTGCAGTGTCATTCACTCAGTGTGAGAATCTGGTTCCCTGTGTGCAGTTCTGTGGGAAAAGGCTAAGTCCCTGGAGCACAAAGCACTAAAAAATTTAAAAGAAACCAAAACCAAAATACAATCCACTGTTGTTTTTATTGGGGATAAACCAATCATCACCACACACCAAAAAACGTGAAAGATGCTTAAACTGTTAGACCAAGAACAAAAACGTCAAATTAGAAATGGAAATTGAGAGACACAAAGCACATTCGCACGTACCTGAAAATCACAGAGCAGTATTTGTGTTTCAAATATGGAGGCCGAAAATGACTTTTTGTTTATTTGTGTATTATCCAAACCTGCATGCACAGTCCTAAATTCCTCTGCCGCCTCTCACCCCCCACCCCACCCCCCGTACTTCTCTGTTTTTACCAGAGGAGTGGTGTACACCTCACGGAGAAATTGTATGGTGCAAGCAGGAAACAGTGCTATGTGGCTGGACATCTTAATTAATGGACACAGCTTAATTAAGAAGTGTTTGTGCTGCACTTTGAGCTCCTTGTGTAGAAGGGGGTGACAGGCAATTACAGATAATAGAGTTTCTATTACATAGCATCTTTTTCTCTGTGAGGAACTGAAAGTCCTCACCCAACAATCCATCAGCCTCAAATGCACAGCAATAATTGACAACGTGCCTTGCAGAACACAATCACTGGATTGATATAATTGGGGGAAACCCTGTTAGAGCTGAAACAGGTAGCTCATTTGCTACCTGCGGATAAAACCCACAATTTTGAGTAGCATATCAGGTGCCTGACAGGCTACCCAAGTACTTATTGGGCACCCGATTACAACCAGAATACCAGGGGTTGCCATTACCAAGTTATTGCGTGATCAGCCAGAGTGCCTTTAAAACTTAAAAAAGTTTCCACCAGCAGAAGGGTTGCACTACCAAAGCTGCAGGCACTGTTAGAGGGCTGGGATAATGCCTGATTAGAGGTAGCTGGAACAGGGCATGGCACCAGTCAGCCCAGAGAGCTGAGATCGAGAGTCAGCTCAGTAGAGTGAGTCACAAAGGAAGCAGGGCTGGGGAAAGCTGCTCTCCTTGAAGAAAGGGTCACCTTGTGGCTCAGAAGGGATAGACTGCTGGAGAAGCAGCCAGGAGATGAGATTTTGAGAAGCTGTGATGAAGGCAAGAAGCTAGAAGGGAGCCCTGCCTAAAGGATTACAGCCAGATGAGGCTATCTGGCTTCCTGGACAGTGAGTAGCCTACAAAAGGGCTGTGAGTGGTTGGGGCTTGAGATACAGAGACTGTGTATGCCTATGCTGAGGCTTGCAGGGGCCAGGGCAGTTTGCTTGACCCAGGAGCCTTGGGACTATTGAGAGACTAGGGGCTGCAAGAGGGACTGTGGCAAGCCAGTAGGGCTTGGAGGGGGCTTGGACTAAAAAGCCTGTGCCCCAAATCTGAACTTTATATCTGTCACGGGGGTAGGGGTAAAAACCCCGCGGGGTAGTAGGGGACAGGCATTCACATGCGCACAGCCCCACACACTCCCCGTTACTGGGTCGGCTACTCCACAGACTGCTCTGGGAACACTCGGGGTGGTAAGGAAGCCCGTCAGGTTAGAGTAGTAGTCCTTAAATCCCAGGGGGATTAGACCTCTATCATAATAGGGCACCAAAAAATCTGTGCCGGATTATGCCGCCTCACTCCCTGTCCACCAATCACACTTCTCACACACCAAGGAGAATGGGGGAGAGGTGCCCATGGTGAAGGGATGCAGGGGGAAAGGGCCCAGGGAGGTTGGGAAGGGGAGGGTCCTACACACGATTGGGAGCGGGGCAAAGGCCCCAGGAGAGGGCTGACACACTACTTTCACCAATTGCCAATCAGGGGCTCAGGCTTTCACAGGAGAGGATCACAGGGGGAAGGGGACATGCACCCACACCCACGCTCCCCGTTGAGACACCCTCCAACACAGGCTGAAAGCAACACACAAGGAAATCACACCAGAACTCAAACACCACAGAGGACAATCTACTGTACTTAGCTTTCACACGAAGGGAGCCAGTCTAGGGAACAGATCACCGGCACTGTGTGTCCAGCAGCACCGGCATTTAAAGAGCAGGCCACACACACACACCAGCGTGCCTGCAACCGCAGAGAGCAGCACAGTTGTGCTGGCTCCATCCCCTTGCACTGTATGTTGGCGGGAGACATCCCTTCCTCTGGGTATGATGGCGGCAGGGTCTGGGAGACCGCCCTGTCATGCTCTATGGAGAGAGGGAAGGGGGCGGCTGGCCCCGCGGTGGGGGAATGAATGGGGGGCTGACCCCTATGTCGCATGGGATATTGGCAGCCCTGGATGCTTTGGGGGCAGGGCTGGAGGTCAGTCCTGACAGTACCCCCCTCGAGCCCCCTGTCCAAGGCCCCACCGAGGATCTGGTTTCTTGGGGTGCTGCTAGTGGAAAAGGCGGGTCAGTCGGGGAGCTGAGACAAGGAAGGCTGGTTCCCAGGAGTGGTCAGTTGGGCCGAAGCCGACCCAGTCAATCAGATAACAAAGGCGACCCCATCGAATCTTAGAGTCCAGTATAGCACGGACTTCATAGCAGGAATCGTCGGGGTATTTACATGATGGAGTTGGTTTGGGAGGGACGTCGGAGACGTATGCCTTTTTGAGGAGCGAAACATGAAAGGTCGGATGTATATGCATATGAGCAGGGAGGTCAACCTTAAAGGTGACCTTATTAAGCTCTTTGAGGATAGGGAATGGCCCAATGAACTTGTTATCCAGTTTCGGGGATGGACGGTCAGAAGCATAATGCCGTCGGTCGATCCACACATAATCACCTGGAGTTAGAGGAGGCGATGGCTGACGATGCTGGTCCGCCTGATGTTTGTATCATTGTCGAGACTCGGCCAACGTGGTTTTTGCTACAGCTTGGGTTCAGAGAATATGGTGTATGAGACCGCCGGCAGCTGGGACCTGTATAGCAGAGATATCAGGGGCCCCAATTTGAGGGTGGTACCCATAGGATACGTAGAAGGGTGAGTTTCCCAGGGAGGCATTTGGGACGTTCTTGTGTGCAAACTCTACCATTGGGTGCCAGGTATACCAGTCATCCTGTACAAAGTTTATATAACACCTCAAGTAATGTTCAAAATCCTGGTTGACCCATTCCACCTGCCCATTAGCCTGAAGGTGATAGGTGGTTGTGGGTTTTAAGTGTACATGTAGTGCCTTGAAGAGGGCTTGCCAAAAATGGGAGACAAACTGGAAACCACGGTCACTGATCATCTCTAGTGGCCATCCGTGTAGTCAAACGATGTGGCATAGGAAAAGGAGGGCTGTTAGGTAAGCAGTAGAGAGACCCTTACAGGCAATGAAATGGGCTAATTTAGTGAAGTGATCGACCACTACACATACTGTGATATACCCCCGGGAGGGGGGAAGGTCCACAATAAAATCAATTCCTTCCCGTTGCCATGGTCCCTGCAGTGGCTGAGACAGCTGTAATAGGCCCAAAGGGGCTTGTCTAGAACCTTGGTGCGGGCACTCGTGACACAGTTGGTGACATGCTGTTGTACATCTTGGTTTAATGAAGGCCACCAGAAGGAACGTTGGATTCAGTTCTTGGTATGGTCTCGTCTGGGGTGCAAGAGGGGCATTGTGGTGGGCCAATATAAAATGGGATTGACAGGATGATGGGACTACTATAAGCCCTTGCTTCTGGAGGAGGCAGTTGTCTTCTTGGTAAGAGGGATCAGGGACTGGAGTGATCTCGTGGGCTGTCGCCTCCATGAGGTGTTTCCAGGCGCGGGCTGTTGCCTCCATGAGGTGTTACTGGGTTACATAAGTGGTAGCAAATACCTGGTTGCAAAGAACAGTTTCCATTGGGCTCGTTTCTTCCTGTCCTTCGTGGTAGTGGGAAAGGGCGTCTGCTAAAGTGTTGAATTTCCAGGGGCGGTATTGAATGACAAAGGAGAAAAGGGCAAAAAACAAAGCCCATAGGGCATGTCGAGCATTGGCAATGCGGACTGTTTGGAGGTATACCAAATTTTTGTGATCCGTGATGACAGTTACTGTATGTCGAGCCCCTTCCAAGTAGTGCCGCCATGTTTCAAATGCAGCCTTGATAGCCAACAATTCTCGATCAAAGATTGTGTAGTTTTGTTTGGAGACTATAAGCTGTTGGGAGAAATAAGCACATGGCACCATCTGTCCCTCTGGTGTGGTGGGCTGTGATAGGATGGCTCCCAGGGCTTGGCTGGATGCATCCACTTCTACTTGGAAAGGCTACTGGAAATCTGGGTGAAGAAGGAGGAGAGCGGACATAAAAGCTTCCTTCAAGAGGTGGAAACTACATTGCTGTTCAGTTCCCCACTGAAACTCTCAGTGCTTTTTTAGTAATCATGTCAGGGGTATGGTTAGTTCGGCATAATGGGGAATATATTGTCGGTAGTAATTGACACTGCCTAAGAACCTCTGAAGAGGCTCTACAGCCTTGGGGGGAGGACAGTGTTTGATGGCCTCCACCTTATGAGGATCCATGTGCACTCTGTTAGGCGTGATGACAAACCCCAGGAAGCCCACAGAGGTAAGGTGGAAGGCACATTTTTCCAATATGCAATACAGCTGGTGGGTATGGAGCCGCTGAAGAACTTGCTTGACATGGTTTACATGTTGCTCATGAGTTGCAGAGTAGATCAAGATGTCATCGAGGTAGGTGATGATGAATACATCTAATAGATCTCGTAAGATGTTGTTAATGAAGTGTTGAAAGCTAGCCGGTGCATTGGCCAAACCAAACGGCATCACCAAGTGTTCAAAGTGGCCATAACACATTCAAAAGACAGTCTTCCACTCATCTCCCTCTCGAACCCTGACAAGATTTTAGGCTACATGCAAGTCAAGTTTAGTAAAAGCAGTGGCCCCTTGGAGGCGGTTCAACAGTTCGGGGATTAGTGCCAAGGGGTACCGGTTCTTAATTGTTATACTGTTTAGTCCTCAATAGTCAATGCAGGGGTGAAGGTCCCCATCTTTCTTGGGGACAAAAAATATAGGGGCTCCTGCTGGGGAGCAAGAGTGACGTATTAACCCATTTCTTAATGCCTCATCAAGATAGAGGCACAGGTTTCCAAGCTTACGGGTAGAAAGGGTGTAGATATGGCCAAATGGAGGTTCTGTACCGGGCTGTAAATCAATCGGAGAATCATAGGGTCTATGTGGCGGTAGAGTGGCAGTGGACTGTTTACTGAAGACATCACAAAATTGTTGATACTCCAAGGGGAGCAGGGGTTCCAGAGTGACGGATTCTGGTAGACTAGCCACGGTCAAACAGGGATAGAGTGGTGAAATCTGGCAGTCACGAAGACAATATTCTGAGTCCAAATGGAGTTGGTTGTTGATCCCTGAGATTCGGGGGCTGTGTTTGTGAAGCCAGGGTAACCCCCAAACCACCAAAAACAGGGGGGTACATCCTATGTCGAACAGCAGGTCCACCTGGTGCCTCCCCATCGTGCCTTGCAGAGGTCGGGTTTGGGAGGTGATGGCTCTGGACGCCAACAGGAACCCGTCTAAGGTGTGGACTGGTTCAGGGATGGGTTTCGTTTTGGTTGGAATCCCATGGAGGCAAACCAGACTTGTGTATATGAAGTTGCTGGAAGTTCCGGAATCAATTAGGGTCCATACTATGAAAGAATGCTGCAGGGAGGTCTGTAGTGTAAGTGGTACTCGGAGATGCATCAGGAGCTTGGATAGGACCACAAAGGATTTTTTCAAGGCCAGGACGATCCCTGCCTGCACCGGCCCCTGGCATTTCCCAACTCCGAACGGGGTTGGGCGAAAGCGGGGCATGCCTGGATAAAGAGGGTGGTGTCCCCACAATAATAGCAGGCACATGATTTCAAATGCCTGTCGCATTCTTCTCGTGTAAGGGGACCACGAGCCTCCCCTAGTTGCATGCGTTTGGGGTCCCCTACAAGGGAATCCCAACTTCCAACGGCCAGGTTGACTGGGGCCAGTGGGAAGTAAGTCCGAGGCTCATGATGCCGTTCCAGCCGCTGCTCCGCTAACCGATCGCCAATTTGCAGGGCCAAGGTGGTGAGGTTTCCCCACGTATCAGGGAGTGCCGTAAAGACCAGTTGATACTTGAGGTCCTCACTCAATCCTTTGTAGAATAGGACCGTCTTAGGCCCATTGTAGTTCCAGTGCCAACTGTTGAAAACGGGTAATGTAGTCCAGAAGGCTACCCTTTCCTTGCTTTAGAGACATGATCTGAGTCTGCGCATCTCGAATATATGGTGCGGGTGGTCGAAAAGAACAGAAAATTGTTTAACAAAGTCCTCAAAGTGGGTTAGTAGGGGACTTTTGTTTTTCAACAAGGAGGTGGCCCAATCCAGTGCTATCCCTCCTAAGTTGACAATGATAAAGGTTACTTTCAGGTGGTCAGTAGGGTACGTAGTGGGCTGGGTTGTGAAATACAGGTCACAAAGGGTCAGGAAGCCCTGAAAGGCTTGATGGTCCCCATGAAATGTATCAATCTTGGGCCCTTTGGGCTTTCCTGAGAGACAGGCACCCGCACCCTGCGGTACCTGAACAGGGGGTGGTGCCAGAAAAGGAGCTGCAGCAGCAGCGACACCCTGTGTTATGGAGGCAGCCTTAACCACCGCTTCTAATTCTGCCTGCTTAGTTTTAACATTCTGCAAGTCCATAGCTAGGGACTGCATGGCTCTAACAAACTCTCCTAACTGCTGGGCTACATCCATGACCCTTTGCAACCGGGAGTATTTAGGGCCGGTGATTCTGTCATGGGGGTAGGGGTAAAAACCCCATGGGGTAGTAGGGGACAGGGGTTCACACGCGCACAGCCACACACACTCCCCCTTACTGGGTCGGCTACTCCACAGACTGCTCTGGGAACACTTGGGGTGGTAAGGAAGCCCGTCAGGTTAGAGTAGTAGCCCTTAAATAGCAGGGGGATTAGGCCTCTATCATAATTGGGCGCCAAGCAATCTGTGCCGGAGTATGCCGCCTGACTCCCTGTCCATCAATCACACTTCCCACACACCAAGGAGAATGGGGGAGAGGTGCCCATGGTGAAAGGATGCAGGGGGAAAGGGCCCAGGGAGGTTGGGAAGGGGAGGGTCCTACACACGATTGGGAGCAGGGCAAGGGTCCCGGGGGAGGGCTGACACACTGCTTTTACCAACTGCCAATCAGGGGCTCAGGCTTTCACAGGAGAGGATCACAGGGGGAAGGGGACACGCACCCACACCCACACTCCCCGTTGAGACACCTTGCAACACAGGCTGCAAACAACACACAAGGAAATCACACCAGAACTCAAACACCACAGAGAACAATCTACTGTACTTAGCTTTCACATGAAGGGAGCCAGTCTAGGAAACAGATCACCGGCACTGTGTGTCCAGCAGCACCGGCATTTAAAGAGCAGGCCACACACACACACCGGCGTGCCTGCAACTGCAGAGAGCAGCACAGTTGTGCTGGCTCCATCCCCTTGCTCTGTATGTTAGCGGGAGACATCCCTTCCTCCGGGTATGATGGCAGCAGGGTCTGAGAGACCACCCTGCCATGCTCTATGGAGAGAGGGAAGGGGCGGCTGGCCCCGTGGTGGGGGAATGAACGGGGGGCTGACCCCTGCATTGCACGGGGTATTGGTGGCCCCGGATGTCTTGGGGGCAGGGCTGGTGGCCAGTCCTGACAATATCTGTGTGTAGAAAGACTGTGATAAGGGGAATACTGAATAAAAGTGGCTTGAGCCAATTCCCTAAAAGAGACTGATTGTGTTAACTTTGGGTTGGATCATGACAACACTTAGCACAGGCAAGCCTCACCCTGTCACATGTTGATTTACTGTTTTACCAGAAAATGGCAAATAAGAAAGTTGAAAAATCGATATCAGAGGTCAAAAATTAGTACCAGAAATCAGGATGAAAAACAGTAAATCAGTACATTGAGAAGCATGTTGAGTACTATTTGGACACGGAAGTGCTCAACATTACTGGGTTTGGATTCAATACTGCAGTTTCAACAGGTACACCCATTTTGGAAGGTACTTGTTTAATCTCTGCCTGTGATTGGCCCTTTTAGGAGCTCATAGAGAATTTTGTGGGGAGATTAAAATTCCTTTGCTAACCCTGTCTTCTCTGGCTCTCTTCTCCTGGCAGAGCCCATGGTAGGGTTTCACCCAGCAGACAGAGTGTGCTGTAGTTCCAGGTTAAGCATTAACACTCCCGGCCATTAGCACATGCAAAAAACAACACAAATAGAGAGAGAAGTGCAGCAAACAACCACCTCTCCCATGTACTCATTCATACACTTCTTATTCCTCTTCACTCACACACACTTCCCAAGACATTCATATGCAGGGTTGATATTCCACTGGGTTTGACCTTGAGATTCTCGATTTTGACCCCGAGTTTCAAACTCAGTAAACAGGGGTCCCTGATTATAGAGCCATGAGAGTGGCTCTATAGTTAAGGCAGGATGCACACTCTGTTAAAATCATGGAAATGCTACGTTATAGAATTGAGATGATTTATCCTATTACTGTGAAAATTTGTGGACAGGATTTCCTGTGTCAGGGGTAGATGCTGTCCAAGGTTCAGGCAGATTGGTTGAGAAACAGCTGAGGTATACGAATTTGAAAATTGGAAGCAGAACTGTGTTTTCTGGATTTTGCAAAAGTTTCCTGTTGACAGAGAAAAGTGTGTTTAAAGTTATTCATCTGGAGGTGCAGAGATGTCAGAAAATTCAGTGTGCATTTTAGTAATTTCCTGATTTTTGATTTTTAATATCAATTGTGTAGTTTTTAGTTATGATGTTTTGAAGTTTCCCTGTTATCCAATGGACAGAATGAGATTTTTCAGTTATGTCTTGAGTCTTGCAAGAACCCAAGAGTGAGAATTATGGAGCCACACAAGGGAAAAGTGGATGTTCAAAGCTCACTCCCCGGAGACTAGGCAGGAATCATCAGAGAAGGCCGTAACTACCATCATTTCATGTCTTGACAAAATGCCCGTATTTTACTAGACTGGTGGTGATTTTAAAATGGGTCATTGAAGAACCAGCACAACTAACACGTGTTTGCAGCATCTTAATCACTATTTTTATGACTGTCCTGGAGACCCAATTTGATTTGGTTAACAAGGATGGGTTCCTGTGTTTTGGGTTTATAAATTATTTATTTTAAGCTTGATGTGCATTTAGACTGTGTTTTCTTCCATCCGATGTTAACCCTGGGAACTCCTTGCTGCTGTGTTTTGCCAGTGTTTCCCTGTGTTTTGGGTGTATAAATTATTTATTTTAAGCTTGATGTGCATGTAGACTGTGTTTTCTTCCATCCGATGTTAACCCCGGGAAGTCCTTGCTGCTGGGTTATGCCATGCCACTGGCCTACTGTCCCCCTGGCTCCACCTACCATCCCCCTGGCTCTGCCCCTTAGGCACGCCGGCCTTACTGCCCCAGTGCCCCTCCAACATCAAAACCCACTAGCCGCCCCTGCTCCAAACAAAAGCAGAGACAGACACACTTCATATATACTAGTGATTTATGTGAATGAGTCATGTTTCTGGTGTGTAGTAAACCAGATCCTTTCATGGCAAGGGAGTTTAGGTGTGTGAGAGTTTACCCTGGCATCCATAACTTCACTCCTTCATTCCTGCCTTAACTTTCAATTTTCATGTCTGTTGGTGGTTGATGGGAATTTTGAGTGATGTATATTTCAAGTGGGTTTTGGGGGGAAGATGCTGATTCACTTTTAGAATTATCCCTGAAAGGGTTTTTGGGATAGTTAGAAAAGGCTAGGCAAGGGTTTATTTGCTAGGATAATTGTATTCCTTGCCAAAGGATTTTTTGGGATGGTTGGAAAGGGTAGGATAGGTTTTGTTGGGTAGGAAAGCGCCTTTACTTATCTGCTTAACCCAATAGGGTTTTTTTGGGGGTAGGATTAGTATATCACTCCAGTGCATGATATATTAGGAGAAATATTTGCTTGCCTTCAATACCCTATGTAGTAAGCAGATGTAGTTGAGCTGCTGTCTCAGAGGGGAGCTATAAATGAAGGAGAAATTGTGGCTATAGTGGAGACAGGGATGAAGTGCATAATACTCCACTTCATAATAGCACTCCACTTCCTCTTGAGTGTCAGATTGGGGTAGCTTCACAGTGCACTAACCAAGGTGGGATTGCTGCACTGAATCTCTGCTGGATATGTTGGCAGCCTGGATGCTTTAAAAGGGCTAGTCCATAGAGGAAAGCCCAGAGAGGGAAAATAAAGACTGGGTTGAGAACCCACAAAAAGAGAACAGAGTCTGTTAAGGAGGCAAATGGAGGGCATAAAGCTTTTAACAGTGAGAGGGAAGCTGGGAGTCTTCAGGAAAAGAGAAAAGAGCAAGCCTCCCAGAGTCAGGTGGAGGGATACGGCTGGAAATAGTCTTAAGGAGGGGAAGCTGTCAGGAAAACCAATTGAGATCCTCAGGGGGGAGGTTACCAGATTAAATGATGCTCTTGTAAATGCTGAGAAGGAGAAAGAGGAGTTAACCAAGAAAGAAGAGGACTCCGAGGATACAGGAGATGAGTCAGCAGAGTTAGAGGGTGTGGCCCTGCTAGAGAGACAAAATGAGAACAAAGTGAGAAAAACCCTGGGAGAAGGTATTGAAGATTAGGGGAGAAAGAGAGAGGATGACTGAGGGTCAGAAGGATCCGGGAGGTGTCTGTTGGGAAAGGCCAGGTGACCCACACCCTACTCCAAGTTAGGGTGGCCATACCTCCCCTTTAAAAGAGGACGCATATGAAAAATACATGGTGCAGGACGGCACTGGAACCAATGCAGCCCTGTAACATGTATTTTTCATAAGCGTCCTCTTTTAAAGGGGAGGTATGACCACCCTACTCCAAATGGAGAAAACTGCCACAGTTTAGAGCCTATGTGGCTGTGAGCTCCTACAAAGAGTATATTGGGAACATGTTGGGTGAGTGGGACTCCCTAACTATAGCTTATGGGGCTGAGAGCTCCTATAAAGAGTTTATAGAGAAAATGTTGGGTGGTGTGGGACTCCCCAACTATGGGCTGAGAGCCCTACAAGCATGATTGGAGGTCTGCCATTAAGCACTCCTAGCAAAAGTGGGTTGGGTGAGTGGGACTCCACAAACCTTAGTACTGTGAGCCCAGAAAACAGACTGGAGTCTGAAAAGTGAAAAAATAACTGGAAACTTGGATTTGGGTGAGTGGGACTCCCCAAATCCAGGGCTTGGAGCTCTATACAGAGAGTAAATTACATGCCAGGAGAGTCTGGCTAAAAGGGGTGTTGGGAGGTTCTTCACACAGAAGACAGGGGCCACTGGGTTGGGAAGTAAAAGGGCTGAGAGTCCCTACTTGGAAGGGTGCAGATGGAGTAAGACTCCCTGACCCAACTGTGAAAGATAGAGAAAGGTTGGGTAGTGTGAGACTCCCCAGACTTTTGGAAGACTGTAAAGCCCAGCGGGACTAGGATAAAGGAAGAATCCCCACCTGACAGGACAGGGGCCTCTCAGATCGGGTACTTAAGGACTGAGAGCCCAGTGATTTCAATAGAGAGAAGTGATTGACATGGAAATGTAACCCTGTAAATGGTATATGGGATAGACGGGGCTAATGGGAGTTAATCCTTGTCTCCTACTGAAAGGGGAGGTGTGTGGCAGTGCTCAGCCACAAAGGGCTGGGACTGGGAGCCCTTTAAGATAGTTTGCACCTGCATAGTAGAGCCACGAACAGTGCTGCAGGTGCACCAACAGAGAGAGGCCTGGGCCTAATTGGGTTTGCATTTGAAAGAGGACATGGCTCAATCCAGCCCTGGGAAGCAGTTCTGGGAGAAGTGGAGGAAGCAGCTCAGTCTGTGAGAGACTGCTGATGGAGTAGGAGCCAGAGAGGAGGTCTCTGCTCTAAGCCCAGGAGAGAGGCTTGAAGACTGCTGTATAGAGAGGTGGACTTAGGAGATAATGTTGGAGAAGAAGCTAAAAGGGCTAGAAGTCTTTGTAGGGAAACAGGACTGCCTTGGATAGGACTTGAAAGCTGAGAGGCTACTCTGGAGGTAGCCTTAAAGTGAGGAAGCCTGCTGAGAGCAGGGAGGCAAGCAGACAGGGAGGGGGTGCTTGGCCTGAGAAAGACAATGCGGGAGATGTGTTGAATAAAAAACACTTTTTCTTGCGAATTCCCAGAGTGAGACTGCTGCTTGTGCCCTGATCCTGCCTGACTCATGGTGGACAAGGCTTCACCCTGTTACAAGAACCCTGTGAGACCTCACAGGGGAGGTCCCAAGAGGGTGATGAGCAATTGCCCATCACCACTCTCTGTGTCCTCCCTGACCGGAAGGAGGGAATCACTCAAGAGCGGTCCCACGCACCCCCAGCAAGTCCTACAGTTGTGTTAGCAACACTTTGTGGTCAGTGGTATCAGAGGCCTCTGAAAGATCCAAAAAGATCAACAGGATAGAATTTCCCTTGTCAATCTCCAGGTGCAGGTCATCAACAAAGGCCACAAGCACAGTCTCCATGCCATACCCAAACTGAAAGCCTGACTGAAATGGGTCCAGGAATCCAACGGCATCGAGATGGGCCTGGAGTCTGCTGTCAGGCAACAACCTGTTCAATAATCTTCCCTAAAAAGGGAAGGTTAGAGACAGTCTGATAGCTGGCCAGAAAATCAGCATCCAAAGATAGCTTAAACAGGCGCCGGACAATCACAGATTTAAGGGTGTCTGACACCTTACCCTCCCAAAGAGAGGCACTGACAACCCCAACCAGCAATGGCCCCAGTGTCTCTGAGCTGGCTTTCACCAGCCAGGATGGGAAAGGATCTAATTCACAACTGGTTGCCTCCATTAACACTCCAAGCACCTCCCCTGCATCAGTGGGTGATACCACCTGAAACTGATCCAAATAAACTGGACAAGACTGGACATCCATAACCCCAAAGTCTGATTCAGCAGATAAAATGGCAACAACCAAGTTGTGGTGAATACAAACAATTTTGTCTGCAAAGTAATTAATAACAATGTCACAGCGGATGTTAGATGACTCCATTTAGGAGCAGAAGCAGGACAGATTAACGAGGCCCCTCACCACCTGTAATGGCTCTGCTGGATGAGACTTTGCAGATGCAAATATAGTGGAGAATAAAGCTTTCTTTGCCGCAGTCAAAGCCATAGCACAGTCCTTTAAAAATTATCTATGCTGCAATTGGTCGGCTTCAGCAAAAGTCAAGCACCACCCGTGCTCTAACCACCTACCCTCCCGCTTCAGCTGCCTCAGATTCTCTGTATACCAGGGGGACCTGTGCAGCTGCAGCAGTTGGAGTGGATGCCTCAGTGCAACCATGTCGATGGCCATGGTCAAGATGCCATTCCACAATGTAACCAGGCCACTGACAGAGTACTAGCTGCTAAGGTTAGTAGATAAATCCCCCAGAGAATTCTGGAAACCAATCAGATCTATTAGCCACCAGGAGCAGACCAACGTAACCATTCCATGACCCTAACGAGGGCATAGGAGGGCCAGGATCTGGGCTTTCAGAAGGTAATGGTTCCATCACAACAACAGTGTTGTATCAATAACCCCGATAATCAGAACCCCTGTATCCAGGCTGTTACAAAACATTAAACATGTGTCCTGCCTCATATGTCAGGCCAGATATTACCTGGGATAAGCCCATGGTTATTATGGCAGCCACGAACTCCTGCTCCGGCCCAAAAGGCTAGCCTCGGCATATATATTGAAATCACCCAAGACAATGAGTCTAGGGGACTTCAACATCACCTCTGAGACCATCTTGGCTAGAGCAGTTAGGGAGTTAGCTGTGCAGTGGGGTGGCCAGTACACCAAGAGGATTCCCAGTATATCCCAAACCAAATCCAACACAAGGTGGACACATTCCATATCAGATTAATTAGGCACCAGATACCTACAAAAGACCAAGTTGTCTTTACAGATCACAACTACTCTGGCCCCCTGGCCTCCAAGCTGAGACTGATGTTGCACAGAGTACCCAGTTGGCACCATCTGGGACAATACTGGCCCAGATGCTTCATCTGGTCTCTGTAATTCATATGAGGTTGACGGCTTCATCCCAAACCAAATCATGGATGACACAGGTTTTGTTTGCCACCGACCTCATCAGCAGCATCAGTCAGATCAGGGGTCCTACTGACCTTAGCCCCCAAATATCTTGAGACAGTGGGGGAGTGGGATACATGGACGGACACCCAACAGTTCTGATGATCTATTCTTCCCCCTGCCACACCTTTCCATGCCCAACACGAACCCAATAGCTGCCCCCTTCCTAACCCCCTTCAAACAGGGCCACTTCTCACAGGGGGATCACATAACCCAAATTCCAATATGCCCTGAGCCCAACATCCCTGGAGGCAGACTGACAGCAAAGGCAGGCAGGAAGATTCCCCCATTCTCCCCATAATCCCTCATGCTCATACCCCCCCTCACTGGGGGGCCATGGCACCACCCACCTCCCTCATTCCTGCCCATACCCTCCTCTCATCGGGGGGGGGGGGGAGA
>QEPC01012760.1:116042-181716 GCA_003113815.1 Sphenodon punctatus
GTTACAAATTACTAACAGTAGGTCTGCGATTTCATATTTGAGTTCCTTCAGAACTCTGGGGTGAATGCCATCTGGCCCTGGTGACTTGTTAGTATTCAGTTTGTCAATTTGCCCTAGAACATCCTCCAACGTCACATTGATTTGTAACAGCTCTTCCAATTCCTTGCCCACAAAGCAAGGATCTGGCATGGGTACCTCCCCCAAATCCTCTGTAGTGAAGATGCTGATGTAGAAAGAGGTAAAGTAGTTAGGGTGTGCTCTGATAACATGACTGTCAATCAGGATCTACCCCAGTGGTGCAAATTCACTGGCCGCAATCCAATGCCGTGCAGATTGCTGTGCAGAGCTGCATGCGTGTGTATGCATGCATGTTGTGTGCGGCTATGTGTGCACGTAGCTGTACATACATGCGTGTGGATCCATGCAGGATCTGCACAGCATTGGATCGGGGCCACTGTGTGTATTCAATTAACCTGTGCATGTGCGATGAGGAGACTTACTGGATTTTTCACTATTTTTGATAATTCCTGTTCGATAATTGCCATTGTTTGGTACTTCTGGTAATTCTTCCTAGCTAGGAGTAGTCACACACTATGTAACTTTCCTTACATGCTGCTTATGTTTACTTGTGTAAGATTGCAAGTTCAATATATAACTTTCATAATTTGCCTTATTGGTCCTTGTTTTGGCTCCTTGTAAACTGTGGTTTGATTGGTGTATTTCAAGGGCTAGCCCTGGATTTTGCATTCTGATGCTGGAAACTGTTGCCAAATTCTGGAAACTGACAAAAATACCAAAAATGAATGGGTGGAAATTACAAAAATAAATACCAAAAAATGGTGGAAAGTCACAGGCACCAATGTCAACAAGAGTGGAAGCATGGATTCAATTAATAGAGAGCAAATAACAACAGTTTCAAGTACTCCCGAAAGGCAGGTATTTCCCGACAGTATAGGAATGGTTGTTCTCGCCTCAGCTCTATGGGTTTTAACTAAGAATACTCTGAACTAGTTAAATTGTCCTATCCTTAAAAACAGCAGCAAATGAAAGATCAAATGAGTGTCGTTCGTCATTCCAAATGAGTGCCAAGATGTGGAGGGTCTGTTGTTGTGCTTAATGCTACATGACATTTAATTAACTTTCAGACAACTGCATTGTATCGTGGTCCATGAAGGGTTGTACAATAAACAGGCACAGACTCCAGCTCTGGATTGTACATGCCCAAGAGAGTGTTCAAGGGGCCCCGTGGTTGAAAGAAGTCAAGCTGTTGGCCTGAGTTATTATTCAGAGAAACTTTCGCCTGAGTTTGAAGTAGTGACTCCCTCTCTTCCCCAGCTGCCAATACAGTGCTGCATCAGTGAACTATATAATTGCATATTTGTTCCTGTTGGGTCTTGAAATATTAGGGCCCAGTGTGTAATTCCAGGATGCCGGAGCTGGAGAAACCGCTGTGTAAATACAGAATAAAAGATTGTAGAATGGGACCTGCTGCTACATAACTGCTTGGGGTAATTAAGGCAGAGTTTGATCAAGAGAAGAAAGCTAAATAGATTGGCCTTTTCCCTGATTCCTCTGGAAAGGATCATTGTAGAGTATCTGCATGAAAAATCATTTCGCCCACTTCTCCACTTTTTAGGGAAGGATTTTTTTCTTAAGAAACAATCTCTGCTTTTTCTACAATATTTTTTTTCATTTACTAAAATGTTGGTTTAGGGTGAAAATGTTGCCATGTTGCTTTTTTTGTGATTTTAAGCACTGGGTTTTTTTTCTTCTTACTCTCCTCAACTGCCATTTTTCATCCTCCCCCCCCCCCTCATTTTATTGTGGTGATTTTCTCCTTTTTATATGATCCCCTCCTCCCCCACTTTATTTTTTTTTGAGAGCTCAAAAACTAAAATGATTCTTTCACAAACAGAAATATTTGTAATTATAAACTAGGGGGGAATTGGTTTGGGAGAAATGATCCCTCCAAAACTGAAAAGCAAAACCAATTTTTTTGTCAATTTCATCCACAGTGAAATGGAAATATCAATCAGGATTTTGATAATTTCTGTCAAAAATACCACAAATATTTTAGCCAGCTCTTCTCGGAAGGTGGACATCTTTTTAAAGCACCTGTTTTAGTTAGCTGGATGCCCTTTCCCTTCCCACATTTGCAACAGTAAAGGGAAGGGGAATAATATAAAGATATGAAAAGTACATATAAGAGATTGTTTGTAACTAGAAGGTTTTTTAAAGTTGTCTATGTGTCAGTGACTCTTTTCCTAATCTGAATTTATTTGGCCCAACTTCACAGTTATGTGTTAAACAATCTTTTGTATGCACCGTTCTGAGCTTAAGGACACCCAAGGGGTAATATATTAGAATTGCTGCTTTAAATCTTGCTGTGCCTTCTACTTCACCAAAGGGAAGTGTGGAAAGGTGAAGCAGCATGTGTGGTCTGGTTTTTTAACAATGAGTATTGTACTGGGAAAGGATGCCAGCCCCTCAGTTCTGGTCTCTGACCTTCTCTGACCTCTAAACAACAGGCACCATGAGATCCAAGCTCTGTTCCACCAGCAGATGTGTGGTCTGTGACTGTGTGATGCAGCCTCTCTAGCTTGCAAGACATTGTGGCTCAGTGTCTAGAATGCTTGCTGATATTTGTGTTAGTGTCTCTTCTTTATAACCTTGTAGTATCTAATAGGAGACCTGTGCCTCCAAAATCAATGTTGCAAGCCCCTCCAGCCAGTTGCTAGCCTATGCTTGTACAAAGGAACTAGGCAAGGGATGCTCAAGAGGTAGATCACAATCTACTAGAAGATCACAAGTTAGTCTCCAGTAGATCACAGATTGGGTAGGGGACCAACCTCTCTGAGATTACGTCTGGGGAGGAGAGCAGGACTGGCACCTTGGGAAGTGTCTTGAAGGAAGAGACAGACTAGGAGAGCTCCTCCAGTGCAGCAGAGAAGGCTCTCTCAGAGGGGAGGAGTGCTCCTCTTCACTCCTGAGACCAGTTGCTGAGGTGTTCTACAGCTGAGAGTGAGTTAATGGGAGGGTCCCAGCCTGGAGACTGGAGTCAGCAGGAAGGGTCCTGGTAGATCGCCTGAGGTTGATGCCTGGATCAAATGGATTGCGCACCCTGTAAGTTCCCACCCCACCACCCAAACTAGGCTCTTCTGAGGGTCATGAAGTCACAGAATGACCCTCCAAAGGAAGCTCTCCTTACCGTACCTAGCCTATCCCTCAACCTCACACCAACAGTCAGTTGCCCAGGATAGGGTGACCCATCATGGTCCTAACCAGGTGTGAGATTTGTGATGGGTATAAATCAGATGTGTTAATCATCTTAATAGGAAGAACCTGGAGTTAGGTAAACAAGATTTGATTGTGCTCTGTGTGACAAGTTTAGCTGTATATGGGGGTGGGGGGGAATTGTATTCTTACCCGTCTAGTCAGAAACCTGGATCTGGCTGTTGTACCATTATTCTCAAGGCTGGCCTTTGAATTTGCAAGGGCCAGGATGAAGGTAAAATGTGGGGCCCCTAGTGTGTCCCCCCCCTCCACAGGGCCTTAGAAGTAGTAGTGTTTGGGGCATGGCTGCGAGGGCATGGGGACCATGAACTCTGCTCTGGTGAAAATGGGGGCCACCGCGGGGGGTCTGGAAGTAGAGAAATAGTGGGGCCAAGGGAAGTCAACCTGGATCACCCTGTGGTAAGGCCAGCCCTAAGGCTATACTCAGCCTGTCTCCTTGGCACTGGATCCCAAAATAGGAATTGCTTTCTGGAACCCCACACCCTCCTCTTAGTGCCTTTCTTTTCTCCTCCCTCCATCTCTCTTGTCCATTATATTGTAATTTTTTGATGGCAAAGACTGACTTTGTCTTACTATATTTATGTACAGTGCCTTGTACATTGGGACCTCTATATGACATTAGAATATGTGGGCAATGGGGCTCGACTTGAATCAGCTGTGCGGGTTGAATGGATTGTGATTTCACTAGCTGCAGAAGCAGATACTGTTGGGTTTCTAGCTTACAAAAGATTTCTCTCCAAAGACAAATGCTGTAAGAAAAGTGAAACCCATTATCTAGAAAAATAATCTCAAGGTAGTCCATGGGTTTGATATGGAAGATTTAGGAAACAAAGCAGTGAACTGCTGTTGGATATCTAATAAGTTTCCTTTTGGTGATGGTGCTGCTCACACAAAGCATATATAAAAAAGATTAGTTTCTGTGTTGAATACAGTTTTGCACTTCCCCTGAAAAAGCCAATGGGGGATCAGCTTGGTGGTAGTTTCTCCAAGGAGGTTATTTACACCATAAGAATAGGAAGGATACCTTTTTAGCTTCAAGAACAAACCAATTTCTATCTATTGGAGATCCAGGGAAGAGTCCCTGGGACAACTTATTCCACCACTGTGCAGGGATTTTGCACTATTCTCTGATGCAGCTCATTGTGGCTCCTGGGCTCAATAGATCACTGGTCTAATCCAGTCTGATAATCTGTTTGTATATACAGAGACTCTGTCAACACATTGTCAGAGCACCATGGAAAATTGTTGTGTGAACCCAAGAGCATACCCTCCAACATTTGACAGAAAGAAACAGGTACACTTCGTGCCACCCCTAATTTACATGTACTTTTGAAAATCTGTAATATCTCATTAACTAATTTTGGACTGAGCTGGAGAAAAAAGTTGTCTGTGTGAAAGGTGTTGCATACACGTATGTTTATATATGCAGTACTGATGGTTCAAGTTACAACTCAGTCTATTAAAATTCTCAAATGTGTTCATTGACTTTGGCTCTAAAGTTTTAGTTTTAAAGACACTCAGGGAGGATCACAGAATCATCTCCTATAAACACACATATGCCCCTTCTAGCTTTTTTTAGTTTTCATCTTGATCTCAGACCCACAGCTCCCTCCTGCCTGGGTGTTAATTTTCTTTGTTCTTTAATGGCAGTGCTTATCCCAAGCTTGTTAAAGTGAGTACCCCCTGCTGCTTCCCAGCAATGAATAAACAATAAGCAAGAGAGTCACAGCTCTTGTTCCAGCTGGATTAATGAGATGTTAAAGACCTCCTTTGTTTGCTAAGTCAGGTACAAACCCTATGCTGCTGGGAAGGTAGTACAAGATAAAGAAACCCGTTACTATATCAGGCAAAAGGGTACTGCTGATGCTGAAGGGTGTGAAAGAGTTCTACAGACACCCTCAATGCTTTTCATCTCTTGGCACCAACCAGCTGGCAAAGGCAATGCATTTCCATCTACAACTATTCCAAATGGAGTTCAGTGATGGAACAGGTTTATTCCACAGCTCATATATAATACCACAGCCTGTCTGTTTCCATGAGAAGACCACATTTTCAGACTGTGCTAAGATTTTTCCAGGATGTAGCCAAATGGGACAGTAACTTCACACAATCATCAACTTACGCCCTGAGGATAGAGAAAGAAGAAAACAAAGCAAAGACCTCAAGTAGTCTGCAGCACTGCAGTCTGCTGGCGAAAGCCTTAAAAGGAAATGATAGCAGAACATAAATACACTCCCTGAGGCTGTTGGAGTTCCACCTTTGCCTGTTTAACGTAACTGTAGGTTTCTTTAGATCCCTTTCGGCTATTAAGTTGCTCATTGATCATGTTCTTCAAAGACAAGGATAAAAAACCCCTCAACAAACCACAATCACAGTGGGAAACATCCTCATATTTTGCTTCCCACCACCCAGGGCCATGCTGGAGCTTTCCTTTCTGCTACTGGTGATGTTGCCAAGTTGAAAGCCCGCATCTTACAAGTTACTAAACAAAATCCAATTAAGCCGCTGGGTTAGAAATGTAATTGTTACAAAAGGTGGCATGTCAGATGGTGAGATGTTATTAAAAAAATAGAAAACTGTTCGAGTTCTTTTTCTTTTCCCCCCCTGCTTCCTATGATACCATGAACACATCAGATTGAAAATGTAGCCTACAGATGTGCTTCCAGCATCAAACCTGTCTATTAAAAGGTTATTCCCAAGGTGGGAAGCTGCTGATGGCACAACCATTTGTTGCAACAAAAGATTCCTTGGAAGGGATTCCCGTGTGGAATGGGGAAGTTGTGAAATTGGCAATTACTTTGACAGATATACAGTTGTGTTATGAATCACTCTAATCAGGCTAATGATCATGAGATCACTAACCCCCCCCCCAAACTGAGATCAGGGCCCCATTGTGCTAGGCATTGTACAGAAGGTGGCAGTGTGTGCCCCAGAGAGTTTGTAATCCAAGGAAATACATACATGCAAGCATAACACTTTTTCAAAGGTGTTGGTTGCCCAACAAATTCTAGATGAGTTTAAATGAGATGCTACCCCACAGTGCCACCCAGGAGTCATGCATCCAACTGTCTGTCTGAACGTAGGAGCAGGGGAAATGTGCACTCCCACAAATCACACCGCACCCACTCATGGCCACACATGGAGCACTGCCGAGAAATCTGGAGTTCTCTATGTGGGGCGCCAAACCAAATAGCTCCATGGCAATGGGTGGCCACAGAGCCCCTGCCTTTATGAACTTGGGTGACCTGACACACCAGTAGACTGGTTCTCCACTCATAGGCACTGGGTATTTTCAGATGTTACAAGATCACGCTCAACCACAGTGAACCACGCTCAATCCCGCAGTGGGGCCAAAGAGCCCTGAACGTCTGTTCGGCATCTGCCAGATGTTCACCATGCTCAATACCCACATGGGGTCAATTTCAACCACGTTTCCCGGGCTCCCCGCACCAATTCCCATGGACGCGTGGTCAATGAGATCCCCACCGGGGATCAACCAAACTTAACGTCTGAACAGCAAACACTACCTGGGATCAAAGGAAATGATCCCCAGCCATGGGCAATGCACGCAACGGCACAGCCAGGCAACCGGCATCAACACAGGGTGATTTCAGACGTTACGGGGCCCGTTGGCCCCGTACCGAAATCAACCCATTCGTTCCCCACCGGGGTCACCCCGTCACGCCATATCAGACATGCTGGGGGGATCCCGGTGGGGAATCCGGGAGGGGGTGGGGCTGCGTGGCGCAGCGTGCGGCCGCACGGCCCCGCCCCCTCCATGCACCCCGCCGCCCACCCTCCGAGGAGACAGGCGAGTGGCGGGGCCAATGCGGCTGCCGCGTCCGGCCGAATGCGCCACAGCCCGGGATCCCGCCGGTGATCCCGGGCCATGGCGAGCAGCCAGACGTTACTTTTTTTTGGTCCCTGCTGGGGGTCCATTTGACCACGCTTCCCAGGACATTCCCCCGGCTAGCCCGGGAAGCGTGGTTCAAATTGACCCCTTGTGCAGATTGACCATGGCGAACATCTGGCTGCCACCAAACAGACGTTCGAGGCACATTGACCACAGGTGGGTATTCACCGTGGTTCACTGTGATCTTGTAACGTCTGAAAATACCCAATGATGCTAGAGGAAGATTTAAAGGGCGAACCGCAGCAGGCAAATGTGGCGGGATGGAGCCAGGAGGGAGGAGGAAGAGTGCGGTGGCGGAGGAGAGAGTGAGGGATGAGGAGGAGGAAGCGGAGGAGGCAGGGCCAGTGGTGGTGGAGGAGGAAGCACAGGCGGAGGTGGGGGAGCCGGGGGTCGCACTGACCACGGAGGTGGTAGGGAGAGAACACCTGCAGCAGCCGGCACAGGATGCCCCGGGGACATCTGCTGGACCGGAGAAGAAGGAGGCACCCCAGAAACAGGTAAGGGGGCGCAAGGGCTGGGGAACAGGGGGCAAAGGGGTGAAAAGGGGGGGCAAGGGGCATGCCCGGCCACCCGCCGGGGGGAAAGGGGGTGCCCCATGAGGGGTGCCCGACCTCGACCCAACCGTAATCCCCCACCCCCTGCCTCCCGCAGACATGGAAAACGGCCCGGGTGGGCGACCCCCCCAGAGCACACCGGACCATCCCAGCCGGAGGAGCAGCAGGAGGGGGTGGAGGAGGAGGAGGAAGATGACCCAGCGTGGAGAAGAGGGAGGAAGGCCTACCACAGAGGAGGCCAGTGGGGGCTCCAGGAGACCCGGGACTTTATACAGATATGGGGGACCCTGGAGTACCAGCTGGAGCTCGCGCTTAACCATAGGAACGAGCAGGTCCACAGGGACATAGTGCAGGACATGGAGGCGGCGGGGCACCCCCAGACAGTGGCACAGTGCCAGTCAAAGGTCAAAGAGCTGAGGAGGGGGTACAAGGCCATCCGGGACAACAATAGGAGGTCTGGGCATGGAGCCCGGGCCACCCCATACTACGATGCCCTGGACCACTTCCTCCACATGAAGGGGTCCATAGTTGTCCCATGACTCGTTGGGAGCGCTGTGGCCCAGGGCAGGGAATGGGCTGAGGTTCCCCCTCCCCTTGCCACCTCCGTGGTCGACTCCAGCTCCAGGGCCATGGGCCCCCAGGAGGAAGGCCCCGGGACCTCCGGAACCTGCAGGGCCCCCCCCCAGACAGTAGCCCAGAGAGCCACCAGCCTCAGGCCGGGCAAGGCAAGTCCGAGGCTGGCAACTGCAGCACACACAGTCGGGGGTCCATGGGGGAGCGCTCCCACACTGAGGGCCCGGCCTCAGACGACTCTGTGACTGAGACAGAGGGTAAGTAACTGCCCCACAGGGGAGAGGGCTTGTGCCCATGGGGGCAATGTCCGGGGGGGAATGGAAGGGCCAGGGCCAGCCACAGACCGAGGCCTGGGGCCCCCCACACAGCAGGAGGGGGCCCTACCCCAGGTCGCCCAACTGCACCCCCCAACACACACAGCCCCCCCTCACCCACAGGCCATGGACCACCCCGGGACGGCACCCAGGCGACCTCAGAGGCAGCCACTGAGGAGCCTGCCCAACAGGTGGGAAGGGAAGGGGTCTGTGGGTGCAGAGGGGCTGGGCAACATGCCTGGGGGGACCGCGGGGCCCCTGGCCTATCCTGGCTCAGGGCCAGGGGCCCATGCCACAATATAGCACACCCTCCTCTACCCACAGGGCAACCCTGTGGGAGGGTGGTGTAGGGGGGGTCCATAGTGGTGACAGGGCACAACCGGGTCCGAGGGAATGGGTGACAATGTACACATGGGTGAAATAAAAGGTGTTGTTGGTACAGTGGCTCCTGGTCCTGTATGTGGGTGACAGGGGGGTGGGACACCCTATGAGCTCCATGGCCCAGACCAGGCGCGCACGGGGCCGTCCCAGGGGGGGGGGGGGGGGGGGGAGGGGGAGGGTGGTGTGGGGGGGTCCGTTGTAGTGTCAGTGCACAACTGGGTCTGAGGGAATGGGTGTCAATGTACACATGGGTGAAATAAAAGGTGTTTGTGGTACAGTGGCTCCTGGTCCCATATGTGGGTGACAGGGGGGTGGGACACCCGCGCCCGTGCAGGGACTGGCCATAGGAACCCCCGGGGGTGGCCCAGGGAGGAGGGCCCGCACCCCACGGGCCCCCAGGCAACATGCCTTGGCAGGGCGGCCCTGATGCGCCCATGGTGGGCCCCTCGGGCCCTTACAGCTCTGTAGGCCAGGAATGCCTGCGGACGGGTGCCTCCGTGCACCTCTGCTGTCGGTAGGCACTGCTGCTCCGTGTGGTCTAGGACCCACATGGCTGTGAGTGCAATCTGCCTCCAGTAGGCGCATGACCTTTCCCGCTCCATGGTGGTGGTGGGAGCCCTGGGGGGTGTAGAACATTTATGTAGCCCCTCTGTTGGGCGGGTGCACAAGCACCCATTGGGTTCAGGGTCCTTGGGGCGAGCACTCGGGCCCCCCCTGCACGGGCGCATGGCTCTGCACACTCCTTGTGCAACTGGATGCAAGCAGCCATCAACACACCCCCCCAAATGTTTGCTGCTCTGTGGCCTTGGAGGGCTGATTAGTTGGTATGTGAGAGCTATTGTGTTGTACAGCTGTGCTGGGTTCGCACCCCACACCTCACTCTGTTGTGCTACAATGTTGTGGCCTGTGGCCGCTTTCCCTGTCCTTGGGACCCCCGGGAGGCCCCTCAGCCCCAGAAGGTGTGTGAGGCCCCCTGAGCTTGGTGCTCATCTCCCCGGGTGGTTGGACCATGGCTGCGTGTCCATCCACAGGGCTCCCGCTTCCCGGTCCCCATGGGGCCCCCCATACCTGGACCTACACCAAGACCATGTCCCTATGTGACTTGTGGTGTAGCCCTGCCGTGCAGCTGCTCCTGAGCAGGCTGGACAGCCGCTCATCCGCCTTCGCGAGCGTGAGCTCTGGACTCTGCTACCTCGGCTATGAGGCGAGAACTCGTGATTGCCGGCTACATGCCGAGACCCTGGGGCTGGTCCGCTTCCCTGATGGGCGCGTCCCGGAGAATAGGTGTTCGCATGTGCCCTGGTCCGGGGTAGAGACCGTGAGTGCGCTGTGGGTGTGCAGCCTGGGCACCTACTCGCTGTGCCTTGCTGAGGGGGGATCTGCCTTGGCCGTGTCCTACTTTAGCTGTGTTCACGGGGCACGTGGATACCAGTGCACCCGTGTGGCGGTGTACCACCGGCTTCTGGGGCTGGGGCATCTTCATTGGCCGCCTGATGCTGCCTGCTGTGTAATGGAGCCTTCCACGGCGGAGCTGATGGCCCTGGCGTGGGTCTGGTCCCATTCTGATGTCCAGTTGGGGCTCTCAGTGCATGACCCCTTTGAGGCTTACTACCTGATCACCCACCACATGTCCGTGTTGGGGTACCGCCGGGGCATGATCCATTGGCCCCACCTGGTTCATCGGGCCGGGCACCCTGGGCCTGGGCCCCGACCTGCCTCCAACGGCTGCCTGTGAGCCCCTGTGTACCTCCCTGCACCCCTGTGTCCTGGCCCGTGTGGACTTCCGGGCCTGCCTGGGGGGCCGGACCCCAGTGCCTTCCCCCTCCCTGATGTCTCTGCCGTGCTGCTGTGACACCTGCTTCCCAGATTGCTGCTGCCCTGGCTGTGGAACCGGCCCAACTCTGGGCCGCACCCCTCCCCCCTGGTTGCTTGTGTGACCCCAGGGTTCCGGGGCCCCCGGACTGCCCCGCCTGACCTCCTACAAGGGGGAGGCACCCATCTTTGGACCTGCTGTGCTGGACTGCCTCTCATGCCTGCCGTCCATTGGCCCCTCGCTGAGGTGAAGTGTCTGCATGTGCCTCCTGGACCCTTCCTGGCCGGCTTGCTGTGCCTTGCAGGCTCCCGCTGTGCCTTGCTCCCGAGCTGCAGGGGCCCCCCATTCTGGGACTGTGTGTTTTGCTGTGGGGGTGCCCGTGGGGACTGTTCTGCTGTGGGGTTTGTTGTACCTGTTGACGGTGCCCTGCCTTGCCCCTGTACCAGTTCCTCCCCTCTTCCCGGTTCCGCACCCCCACCCCCCCATGCCCGGTATGCCTTGTGTGGTGTCTGGGCGCCAGTGTCCCCCCCTTCCCTTCCTTTCCATTCTTCCGTGCCTGCGTGTGTGGGGTGTGTGTGTGGGTGTGGGGGGGTGTGTGCTTTGTGCTGTGTGTGCCCCTGTGCCCCTGTTGTGTGCATGGGTGGCTGTTGTGACTGGTACCTGGCCAGCTCTTCTCCTTCTCCCCCCTCCCTTCCCGTTTCCCTTGTGTGGGTGTTCCCTTGTGTGCCTTTTGGCTTTGTTTGCCCTCAGGCGTCCATGTCTGTGTCCCGCCCCTGCCCGGTGGATTCTGGGTGTTTTGACCACGGCTGGGAATCAGAGTCACGTCTGTTACGCTGCCCTGGTCCGCAATCTGGTGGCCCGATTCCCAGCCGTGGTCCCGGTCCTGTCATGTCTGTTCGGGGCTTTTATTCACCCCGGGGGGTGGTTGTTTGGTTCACCCCCACCGGGAATCCACTGTGGTGAACCGCCCGCCCGTAACGTCTGAAATCACCCTATGAAAACAATTTCAGTGTGTGACCTTGCACACACTAAGGAAACACATTACAAATTTAAGATGTTGGCACACAGTTTTAAATGCAAGACCATGGCTATTCCCAGCAGTATAATATTAGCACCACATGTCTATAGAAATCAATTGCGACAGGGAACTCTTACTTTTTTCTTTCCTTCTTCCACTTTCCTGACCACTGTACAATAGGTAAAGTAGATACCTGTTCTGTATGGTGTGGTGTAGTGAATGAGTGAGTAATGACTGGAGTGTGAAAGCTTGTCTAGTTTGTACCTGTGGTGTTCTTTGTGCTGCAGCACTTGTCTAGGCTGAGTTTTCTGCTCCTGGTTGTTAGGTATTTAGGATCTTTGAATTTGCTTTAGGCACCTTCCTCTTTGGGCAGGGTGGGTCTTAAGCAGGACCAATAAGAGCCATGGCCTGGTGTGACTGGAATTTTGGGACTCCCTTCTCTCTCTCTGTCCCGCAAAGGATTACTGGACCAGTCACAACTCAATTACCCTCATGCTTAGAGTAACCACTGGAAATCACTCTCCCAGAGTGTGCCACCTCATAAGGGGTGAATCCTTTGTCACCTGTGTTCCAGGGCTTCACAGTCCTGAGAAAAGTAAATGGGTTAGGCTCATCTTGGTGTTAAACCAAGAACTCCCTAACCAGTAGGGGTGGGAATACCGGTAAATCCGGAATCCGATAATGCCGGTACTGGGCGTACCGGCATTATCGGATTCAACCTGGTAAATCCGGTCCTGTTACCGGATTCCGGGTACCGGATTTTTTTACATTGCAGCCATTTAAATGAATGGCTGCAATGTAAGTCCCAACAAAAAAGTTTTTTAAAAAACCCTCCCCGAGTCCAGGCTGCACGGGTGGAAGGGGGGACACCCCCCACCCACCCTGCCCAGCCTGGATTTTTGTTAAAAAAAAGAGCCCACCCCCCAGCACCAGCGGCCGCGGCGTCCCCGCAGCCGCCNCCCTCCCTGATGTCTCTGCCGTGCTGCTGTGATGCCTTCTTCCTGGAATGCTGCTGCCCCGGCTGTGGGACCAGCCCACCTCTTGGACCCTTCCCGGCTGGCTCGCTGTGCCTTGCAGGCTCCCGCTGTGCCTTGCTCCCGAGCTGCAGGGGCCCCCCATTCCGGGACTGTGTGTTTTTCTGTGGGGGTGCCCATGGGACAGTTCTTCTGTGGGGTTTGTTGTACCTGTTGGCGATGCCCTGCCTTACCCATGTGCCCGTTCCTCCCCTCTTCCCGGTCCTTCACCCCCACCCCCCTGTGCCCAGTATGCCTTGCATGGTGTCTGGGCACCCATGTCCCCCCCTTCCCTTCCTTTCCTTTCTTGCATGCCTGCATGTGTAGGGGGTGCATGGGTGTGGGCGGGCGTGTGCTTGTGTGCCTTTTGGCTTCGTTTGCCCTCAGGCGGCCATGTCTGTGTCCCGCCCCTGCCTGGTGGATTCTGGGTGTTTTGACCACAGCTGGGAATCGGTATCACATCTGTTGCACTGCCCCGGTCTGTGATCTGTTGGCCCGATTCCCTGCCATGGTCCCGGTCCCGTCACATCTGTTCGGGGCTTTTATTAGCCACGGGGGGTGGTTGTTTGGTTCACCCCCACCGGGAATCCACTGTGGTGAACCACCCGCCTGTAACGTCTGAAATCATCCACTGTGAGCAGGGGACATGGCCTTTGCAAGTCACAAGAATTGACTGGGAGCAGTGGGGGGCCTGATGGAGAAGCAAGGTAACTGAAACAATGTTGCTTTGGGACTATGTTGAGTCCATACTGCAAATGGGATGGCAGCCACTCACTCTGGGGTTTGGACATTCATCACCCAGAGGCTCAAGGGGCTATGCAGAGGCAGGACCAGGAAAGGAGGAGCAAACCACAGTGGACAGTAGAAGGTACCAAGGTTCAGTGTGGAGGGTCCCAAGCTGTTGCTGGTATTGTAGGATGGAAGGACACTCCCAAAGACAGTGCTCATCTAGAAGAGGAGCTTGGGGCCAAATGTGAGAGGTATTCCTTACTGAGACACAGTAGCCAGAGTCCAAGGCCCAATGAGAACCCATGACATTGGCTTTGTAGAATGCCTGGACATGTTAAGAGGTTGTGCCCTTTTTCAGGGAGAATGGACAAAGCCTTCCAAAACTTCTGGGGTTATACTCACCATAAAGCCATGGGGAGGGTTGCGAGTCTTGGAAAGAGAGATCTAGGACATTTCTGGGCTTTCTGGCCCAGGCACATGAAAAAGGAATCACCTAACCAACCCAGCAAACAGACTACGGGTTGCCAGAGGGCAAACTAGGGATGTGCGAACACGGTTCGGAAGTTTGGAGTTTGTCCCGAACTCAGTCACTTCGGACGACCGAACCTGAACCCAAACCGAAACTGACCGAACCGAACCCGGTACCTAACTCTGAAACGACCGAACAGTTCGGTTGGTTCGGATTGAGTTCAGATGAGTTCAGCTAGGAGAAAAACAGTAAAACAAAAACACCAATAAAGCACGACTCCTGCCTGACACGGGGTGGGTCAGCTGAGGAGCACACTTCCAGGCACTAGGGGTGGAGAGGCTTGGAGTAGCAGCAAGCCTGCCCAATCACCATCCCTTTTCTCCTCAGACCACTGGCTTCGCAGGCTGCGATTGGCCATGAGATAGGCTGCACAGAGCCAATGGGGCTTGCGGTAAGGTGGACACAGCAAGTAACAAAACTCATTGCCCTCCCCCCTTTCAACACCTTCTGGGCTAGTCACTGTTCCTGACAGCAGGCATTTTCAGAAGGCTCCCTCTCCCAGCAGTTTGTGTACCTCCCAGCTCCCCAGTCCATTGCCATCCTCCTCCTATTTCACCCATCCAACCCATTTACCTCCATATTATAATTTATTTAGATTATTTTCAGTCAGCGGTAGCTGCCTGAATACTTAAATGTACAGCCACCTTTCATTATAAACAGGGGACTGCTGAAGCCCCGATTTTGCAGAAACCGCTTGACCTACATTTCTGAAAATTTAACCATGGCTGTAAGTTGTGAGGACCATCATATCCGCAAAGTTTGAAAAAGTTCCATTAGGAAAATAAAATGTTATAACTGCTTAAATGTTAATTGCTTGTGGTCAAAATTCACAACGGCCTCGGGTATTTGATTCATCAATATCTCCTCCCCCTGGATGAGTTGAGACCCCAAACTTCACAGGCTTTGAAATGAGATCAATAACAAGTGCTTCTGAAATATGATACTGATTGATTAGCCAAAACGGAGTTATTAGTGATAAACAATCAGTTCTGCTGGTTCGCGCATGCGCACTTGAGCTCCTCTCTCCTATTGGAGAGCCAGGAAGCGCCTGCGTCTGTCCCTGTGAGCTCTGTAATTAGCAACGCGCTGAGGAGTGGAACTCTGTAAACGCTGACTATTGTAGTCTCCCCCTGGCTTGTGCACTGGGCTGGAAGGCAAGCATACCTGCCCCCCCAGCCCTCACTCGCCTTGCCCCCTCCCCCACCAGGCAAAGCAAAGTCAGCACAGCTTGCTGGGGCTGGAACCGGCACAGCCACAGCTAGCTGGGGCCTCGCAGTTTCATGGCTTGGGGGCAGGCTGCAGCCAGCTTCTCCCCCAATAAGTTGTTCTGCCTTCCCTCCCTGGCTCCTGTCCCCATCCCTCACCTTCCTGTCCTAGTAACTCCAGCAGCAGCAGCAACGGGACACAGGGACACAGATCAGACTGGGAGATAAGTCTGTTTGTTTACAAACAGCTCCTCCCCATGTGTTGATCAGAAGGTTGTTGCCTTCTAAAGAAGATTCTTTGAGATGGCTCCCAACATTCTCAAAACTGGGTTGTGCATGCTCATCCTATCCAAATAACAGACTGCATGATGGTCTCAAGCACCTCTAGTATGAAAAGCACTCTCCCCCTCAGAATGACAGTTCCTTTCAACCCTTTCTAGAAATATAAGAAAAAAATTCCATGCAGGCTGGAAGGGTGGGTATTTGTGAGAATGTATACACATTTTAGTACATCTATTAAATGTATGTTGATGATAAAATATTAAATATTGATTTAATTGTGAATTAATTTCTATGTTTTTTGGCATTTATGTTTTGTTGCAATGTATAGAGTGGAAGGTGTTTTGAATTATAATTGTACTGAATTGGTTTTTGTGTGTGTATTTTAAGAAAACTCTTGTACGTTTAAGTTTATTTTTAAACTGTTAAGTTTTTTGCTTTGGTTATATTAGATACCCATGGATACCCACTGAAGCTGCTTAAAGAGCCCTTCTGCCCAGTACCCGCCGCCTGCTGCCCACTGCCAAACAGCCTGTCTCTCTTTCTCTCTGGCACACCCACACAAACACAAGCCCTGCCCCTCCTGGGGGACTCTCTGCAAGTTGAGACCCTGCTGCTGGCACATCTTTGGGTTAATCCATATGCTACATCTGCTGCTGCTGTGGGATTGGACAAGCTGTATATACAATGAGATTCTGCCACCTGCCAGAAGTAGCACAGAGGGATAAAAGATTGGCAAGTTAAAACAAAGCAGGTAACAACAAATAGAACTTTTATAAAAACTATTCAAACAACAACAAGAACACATTTACTACAACTTTATAAAACTAAAAGCAAACATTAATATATATACAAATAAAGGAAACTTATTTGTCTTTGGGTCTGTCCCCCAGAAAATGGGGGAAAACCAAAAGGGGCGGATGGGACCTAGGGGCAGGTATCCCACCCTCCTCCATTTCATACCTGTGCTGGAGGGCAAATTGCATGGCCACTGCCACGAATGCCTGCCACTTGGAGACTGATTGGCAGTAAAGCTCCACATCATCGATTTCAATCTGGAGGTACTGGGAATAGGCCTCCACCCTGCAGTCCCGTACCTCCAGCACCTGAAACCACTCCACCAGTCAGTCCTCCATAGTCAGGACTTGCAGCCGTAGCCCAGCCAGATATATATATTTTTTTCTGATCAAGAAAGTTCTGGGTTGGCCTCTCTAGTTCCACCCAAAAAGCTCTTGCTGCTTCAGACTCCTCCCACCGGGCTGGAGAGTCCTCAGTGGCACTGGAGGAGGGGGAAGGGCTTTGATGGCATCTCTTCTGGTGTGCCTTCCCCCCTTCTTCTGGAACTGCTGATGCTCCATGGCCATACCAGAGTCCTGCTACCTCACTTTCTTCCTGTGGAGTTTCTCCACATGGGCGATGATCCCTCATGTGGTCCCCTGGCTGGCCCTCTTAAATATTTTGCCGCAGATCTAAGGAACATAAAAATATAGGAACATAAGAAGTGCCATACTGTGTCAGACCAATGGTCTGTCAAGCCCTGCCTGGTGCCTGCATTCTGTCTCCACAAGTGGGTGGGTGGCCAATCTCAGTCCGGCTCTCTCTGCAGGGGACTTCCTAACAGGTCATAGGGCAATCCATTCCCTGTTGTTCCAGCCCCCATGACTTACAGTGCAGATGGTGTATTTGTCACTCTTCTCATACCACCACCAGACATCGGACCTTGTCCGCCCACTCTCTGGGGGTGGCACTGGCAACCTCCACCTTGGTGTCCTGCACCTGGCACTGGCATCGGATTCCTCATCTTCACCCTTTCTGAAACAGGAACACAGAAACAACACCTAAGTAATATCATGCATTTATGATAATGCCTCTAGTCCTCCCTCCTTGGGGTACTGCTAGGGATGGCAACGGGAGACGGTGACCCTGGATGGAATGTGAAAATCCAAAAGACCCTGGCTGGCATGTGAAAATCCTGCCCTTCTTTGGGTATTAAGGATGACAATGGAGAGACCCTGGCTGGCATGTGCAAATCCTGTCCTCCTTGGTGCGCTAGGGATGGCAACTAGAAAGACCCTAGCTGGCACATGCAAATCCTGCCCTTCTTTGGGTGCTAGGAATGGCAACTGGAAAGACCCTTTCTGGCATGTGAAAATTGCTCGTGCTCATGCCTGACTGCTGGAAGAGCCCCACACACCCTCTTTCTCTGTGGCAGACATCTGCTGCCACCTACTGATGTCCACTGTTTGTGCCTGACTGCCCACCACCCACCCGCATGCCAGTGAGCTCACTCTAAAGGATAGTAGTATTCTTCTTGTCCTCAAAGTAAAAAAAAAGTTTACAAAGTGGCAGCATCTCCTGTGCCCACCTGCTCCTCATCAAAGGAGCCGACCTCCACCTCCAAAGGTCCAGCAGCGGCAGGAACCTCTTCCTCCTCTGCCACCAGCTCCACCACCTTGGCCTTTCCCCAGACCCAATTAATCCTCACCTTCTTCATTATTTTTTTTAGTCCACACACACACAAACAAACACTCACAAAAACACCCACCAACTCACCAACCAGCCAAACCAACAGTCAAACCAACACAACCAACACAAACACAGCCAAAACACATGAAACAAACTCAAACACCCAGCCAGCCACACCACACATGCTCTCTCTCTCTACACAAGCTCCACACGCACTTGAATTTCCGGTTTCTGGTTTCCAACGTGATCACGCGATACCTGGACCAATTTCTGAATGACCGAACCAAACCAAACGCCACCAAACCGAATGACTGAACCCGAACTCGGTCCCCAGACCGAATGACCAATCCCAAACTCAGTGACTGAACCGAATGACCGAACAACCGAACCGCGACCTGTTCGCCCATCCCTAGGGCAAACTGCTTCAGATCAGTGAGGTGCTGTAATTTTGGGCTGGATAGCCACATACAAATCTGGTGCCCTTGTGGGGTAAAGCCCAAGAAAGAAGGTGTGAGAAGTAGCAGATGGGTGTATTGATTAAAGAGAATAGAACTCTTATGGACAATATGAAAATTCTTGTTCAGGATTTAGAGACACTAGAAATGCAGCGGGAGGCTCAGAGAAGAGAGCTAGAAGTCGTGCCAGCCACCTCCACTGAGAAGTGCCCAGGGAAGCAGATGAGTCTGCTAGTTTCCCTGTAGAAGCCGAGGGGAGGATGAGAGAAAGGAACTGTCCACCCAGGAGGTACGGACTGTCCCCCCTGAGACTAGAACAACCAGCTGGAGAGAGTGAAGGAAATGGATAGATCAGCCTATTCAGACTGAGAGGGAAACTTTAGAGCTCTCAATTGGGACCCAAACAAAAGGAACGAGTATGCAGATGTCTGACTGTCTGATGAAGGAAAATAAGATTGTGAAGACCAATATGAAAAGGCTGGTCAGAGAAACTGAGAATGAAGAGAAGAAGAATGAAACCTTACAAAAGGAAGTGATGGCCCTCAGGGAACAGGTAGCAGAGTTACAACCTGTAGAGGAGGAGGACACTGGACAAAAAGATCAGGGGGAAACAGAAAGTGAAAGAGGGTCCCAGGGGGAGGATGATGAAGAATTGGAACCCTGGAAATGCAAGGAGGAAGATCCCTGGGAATAGGAGGATAAGTGTTTGTTAGGAGGGTGTGTCATAACTCTGAGATCCCTTGGGACTGCTCGTATTGAGTGTATCCCATTACATGGGCTTTGGCCATCAGGATCAGAGGGCCCAGAGCTGGTAGCTGGGAATGGATGGGAAGGCTCAGCTCCTATCCTGACAATAGGAGATCAGGGCCTCAATGTGGCCAATAAAATGTATCAGTGGCTCCAGGAACCTATCCTCACAGAGGAGTTAGGGAGCATCCCAGAAATGGGGAATGAAACAGTTGAAGAGCTGTTTCAGGCAGAACAAGCCTCTATAGTCACAGATATAAAAGTGGGAGAGCCACCACAGGAAACAAAATTTTGGGAAGTGATAGCTGAAGCCTGAAGTGATTATGAATTATGTACTGAATGACGTCTCTGTTATGAATGTTTATGTTAGGAAAGATTTTAAGCCCAATTTCCCTGTAGTAAGGGATGTGCAGGTATAGACTATGATAGAGGGTCTGGCCAGGGCACATCTCAGCAGGAACCTTCTCCAAGGTCCTGGTCCCCAGGATGGACTTCAGGAAGAAACTTGCTGCTTGAGGAACCAAACTCAGCACTCATGCCTCTCCAAGGTCCTGAATCCTGGCATGCTGGATGACTGAGGGGGACTTAGAGGTAGGACCCAGGGAGGGCTCTGCCTCTCCACCTGGCTACAGGAGGAATCCTGCATGGCCAGGGATGTTTGGGTAGAGCTTGGGATTCAGATAAGAAGATGGCTGACTAGAATACCGAAGAGACTATTAATATTGAGACTGTGGAAAAACAAAGAATGCGTTTTAGAGGTCCTGTTCACTAGGTTTGTGTTGAGCAGGCCACATCCTGCAAAGAACTATTCCCCTGGGACCTGTGCCCTGCTATTTGCAGCCAGGTTGGAATGGGCCTTGGTGAAGAAGATGGAGGAGGACCCCTGATCCCCAGACCCAGCAGCAGGGAACACTTCTGCACTAGGGAGTGTGCCCCCCCCCAAAGGCTTATGGGACCTAGTATACTGCATTACCTGCTCCTATTATAGCTACACCTTTGTGGTTCAACCCTGGCACCTCTGTCTAGGCCCTGTCACTGCCTATCTTCAAGACCCCACCTATTTATTTAACTTTCTATGGCACCTTTCCCAAGGGCTCAAGACAGCTCACAAACAATAAGCATATTAAAACTCATACAAAGAAATAACCTTAAACCGTCAACCCTCCCCAGTTCCCCATCAAACCAAACCAAAACCTCCTTCCAATTGCCCACACCCAGCCCCACTCACTACCCTACCCCAAACCCACCCAACAAATGCACCCCCTATCCCCACCTGCCAGATGATTTTTTTCAAATAGAAAAAAAAAAGATACTGGCAGATGTTTTCTGAAGATGCTCAGGCCCAGACTCAAATGAACTTTCAGGGGAAGAGAGTTCCATAACATGAGGGCAGCAACTGAGAATGCTCCCCTGTGAGCTCCCATTGTATGGACAAAGCTAACAGATGGAACCCACGGAAGGGTGATCCTGGCTGGCCAAAGGGGCTGCAATGGGACATGGAAGGACAGGTAGTCTTTCAGATATTTGGGCCCCAGACGTAGGACTGATCAAAACGAGCACCATGAATTGTGCCTGGAAAGCTATAGGCAGCCAGTGCAGACCTCAGAGCACTGGTGTAATGTGTTTCCGGTGCCTCCTCCATGACAGGAGCACCAGCTGCAGCTTCCAAACAGTAATTAAGGGCAGCCCCACATAGATCATATGACTGGAAAAAGTTTGATGGTAACAAAGAATGGGGATTAGGGATGCTGCTGTCATGCATCAGCTGTTTGGTGACAAAACACCCCTAGTGCCAAACAGCTGATGAGGAGGCAACAGCAGCCCCCTCTCTGTATCCACCCACCCCCAGAAGCACGAGCCTCAGTTTCTCGTCTGGCAAGGTTGAAGCTGGGGCTGCGGTGAATGGGTCAGGAGGTAGCTGCTAGTGCCACTCACCAGCGGTCTGGCAGAGAGTGCTTTTGCTGGTGGAGCAGTGGGACCTGGCAGGGAAGATCTACTGGCTTTTTTGAATACGTGTCCCCCCGCAATGCATTTGGAATTTCAGGCTCAATTTGGGAGACAGGCTTGGGTCCCAAAACCTTTTTTAAAAAATTATTTGTATTAATTTATTTATTTATTTATTATTATTATTAATAATAATAATAATAATAATTAATTAATACAAATATATTTTTTAAAAGGCTTCTGGGACCCAAGCCTGTCTCTGTCAGCATCCGCCGCCCGATGCGAGGTGGCCGACATGCTGGGGGATCACAAGGGGAGGGGCCAGTGCAGATGACCCCGGAGATCACCGGCCCCACAGAGGGGGAAGGAACGGACGGGCAGGGAACACCAGCTCTGCTGCCCCCAGCAGCGAGAACAGCGGAAGCCCCAGGACCGGTGACCACCCCCCCGCGGCTCCGGCGCACAGAGAATCACATGGACTGCCTAGGACCACGCCCCTGATGTTGCCACGCCACTCAGAGCGGCTGACGGCACGTACGGGGGCGGGGCCTGTCGCATAAAATCCAGCACCGCAGTTGGGGCAGCGCTGGTGATTGCAGAGAAACCGGCCCCCTTGCATTTGCATCCTTGCTGCTGAGCCTTGCCTGAGACAATAGTACCGAATTCTGACTGCGTGTGTGGACCCTCCTACCTGCAACCCTCCAGAGTGAATTGTGAGTGAGTGAAGGAACGTGAGGTGAGTGAGTGGGTGTGTGTGAGCCCCCCCCTGCCGGGCCCCGTTCCCATCCCTTCCCCTGGAATCACATCAAGTGATTCCCCCGCCCTGCCTGTCCCCATTCCTACAAGTCAAGGTGGTTCCTTCCCTCACTACCTCCCACACCGCCTTATTCCTTACTCCTTCTTAACCCTGAGTGTGAGCACTAGGGTGTGTGGGGGTACCTGGTGGCCTCTGTGGATCAACGCGCCCTATGATGATAGAGGCCTGTTCTCTTTGATTAGAGGTGACGGCCACAATTCTATCCTGATGGGCATAGTCAGTCCTCACGTCCTGCGTAATCCAGGGAGCCCCCTCTTAGGGTGCCGTGCGGGTGAAGGGTGTATGTGTGTGTGTGGCCCCAATTCCCCCCTCCCCGGTGACAGTCTCCCAAATTGAACCTGAAATACCAAATGCATTGTGGGGGGACACGTATTCAAAAAAGCCAGTAGATCTTCCCTTCCAGGTTCCACTGCTCCACCAGCAAAAGCACTCTCTGCCAGACCGCTGGTGAGTGGCGCTAGCAGCTACCTCCTCACCCATTCACAGCAGCCCCAGCTTCAACCTTGCCAGACGAGAAACTGAGGCTCGTGCTTCTGGGGGTGGGTGGATACAGAGAGGGGGCTGCTGTTGCCTCCTCATCAGCTGTTTGGCACTAGGGGTGTTTTGTCACCAAACAGCTGATGCACGACAGTAGCACCCCTAATCTCCATTCTTCGTTACCATCAAACTTTATCCAGTCATATGATTTATGTGGGTACTTTCTTTAATTTATTTATTAGAGCTCAATTCTTTGAGCTCTAATCGGCATGCTCACCTCAAAGGGGTTCCACTATTAACTTCAATGGGGCTTGAGCTAATGCAGCACTTTGAGGATCAGAGCTTTACACCTCAGTATAAGGGAAGAGGCCACTGAGGTAGGGAGCTAGTTCTTCTCAGTGTTACTAAAATACTAGGGCTCAATTTGTTAAATAAATAATGTATTAATTAATTAATTAATTATTATTTAATAATAATAATAATAATAATAATAATAATAAATACATTATTTATTTAACAAATTGAGCCCTAGTATTTTAGTAACACTGAGCAGAACTAGCTCCCTACCTCATTGGCCTCTTCCCTTATACTGAGGTGTAAAGCTCTGATCCTCAAAGTGCTGCATTAGCTCAAGCCCCATTGAAGTTAATAGTGGAACTCCTTTGAGGTAAGCATGCCGATTAGAGCTCAAAGAATATCATGGCAAATACCATATATAATTAATTTACCTGCTTTGTTTTCAATCCAGTATTTGGTGCCACTTTACCAGATATCTGCTTTAAATATATTTATTATTAATCATTTATATAGCATTTTAAGTGTGTAAATTGCTTTACAATTCTGATCTAGTTCACCCACACAACAACCCTGTGCGGTAATAACAATAATTGTATTTATATAACGCCATGCTGACTTACATGGCACTTGGAGCACGTCACAAAAATACTTTAAAAGTTTTTAAAGCAATATAAGTAATACAAAGCAGTTTAAAACAGTTATTAATTTTTTTTTAATGGAATAAGAAAAGAGGAAGGACAAAGTACATAGAGGGAACCATCAGTGGATCCTAAAAGCACCTAGAGAATGAATACATTTTCAGGTGCTTTTTAAAGGTAAGGAGGGAGAAACTGAGACGAACATATGGAGGGAGCAAGTTCCACACCGAGGGGCATGCCACAGCAAAAGCCCAATTGCCTAAAAACTTCAGACTTGATGGTGGAACCCCCAAACAGTGGGTGGTTCCTGAGCACAGATACCCATCAATGTGAGACCTGCCAGAAGTAGGTTTCTAATATAGTCAGGGCCTAAACCATTCAGGGCCCTAAAAACCAGTATCAAGATCTTAAACTCAATCTATCGCTCCACAGGCAGAAAATGCAGAGAATGCAGGGCAGGTGTAATACGATCATGGCTGTCCAGATCAGTAAGCAGTCATGCTGATGCATTCTGAATAAGCTGCAAGCAATGGACAAGCACTTCCAGCAGCCTGTAGAAGAGGGAGTTACAAAAGTCAACCTCCCAGTCACCAGGGCATGGGTTTCTCTGGCAAGGTCAGCCCAGGATAAATAAGAGCATAACTTATGCAAATTGTGTAGTTGAAAAATTTCTGAACCACGTCCAACACCTGGTAGGCCATTATTATTCCCATTTTACAGATGGGGAAAGCTGAGACTGAGAAACAGTGACTTGCATAAGGCTACCCATTGAGTTCATGGCTAATACAGGATCTGAACCTAATTTCCCCCACTCCAAGTCCAATATCTTATTCACTAGGTTACACCAGCTTATTATGGGATTTCAGTTCCTTCAGTTCAGTCATTTTGGCCACTTTGTTTTTGTGCTCTTATGTATACACTAGGACTGAAACAAGAAGCAATATTTTTCTTGCAAAAATATTGTGAGAATCAAGAATTGTCACTGAGATATTGGTACAATCTCAATAACAGACAGATCTCGGTTGAGATTTTTTTCTCAAAATACTGTTTAACGTTACCGTTAACTGCAATTTATCATTTACCGCATACCGATTTACCTTGTACCGCTTACCATGTACCTCGTTCATCCTGGTAATGTGCATGTGCAAAATGCCATTTTGTACATGTGCATTACCGGGATGAATGTGGTACATGGTATGTGGTACATGGTAAATCAGTATACAGTAAATGGCAAATAGCAGCAAATGGCAAACGGTAATGTTTAAACTATATTTTGAGAAAAATTTCTCACTTGAGAAATGTTGAGACTCGACATTTTCCTCGATGATTGTTTCTCACTTAAAACAAGTCAAGAACCAGGATTCTCAACAATAACTGAGAAAAACTCATTGAGTTTCAGTCCTAGTATACACGATACCGGAAACAAAATAACAAAAATCCTAAAATGACTGAAATAACCAAAGTAACCAAAGTATCCAAAAATAACCAAATTGATGGATATGAGAATAGTATACCCATTTTGGTTGTAGATATCATTCAGTATATGGGGGGGCTATCCAAAAATTCAAACAATATCTGTGAATACAAAATCTACTATTAATTTCAGTTCTAACTGAAGTAGCTTTTTCCGAAACAAACCCTTGGAATGCGATCCAACAGTGATCTTTTTAGAATCCACACAAAAGCAAGAAGCCATTAGGATACATTTCCCCACTTCCATCCATCACCTTGCATAAAGTATTATCTAGGAGGCAGGGTGTAGAAAGGAGGCCAGAGCTAATGATCATAATGGTCCCTTTGGCCTTGGAATGAATTTATAAAACTATAAATTAGATTAAAGCGCCTTGCCTAGTTTCTAAGGTCACTTTCTACCCACTAATTCCCAATCAGAACTGCATTCCCAGCCCATGCTACGCAGACATATTTGATGGCCCTGATTCATCAATTGTTTTGTGAATTGGGATGGGATGACTCATGGGATAGAAGGTCTGTGCTGACACAGGGTCAGAGTCCCTTGGGGCAATAGTCTAAGAAGGGAGAAGGGGCAGCTGGCTCCTTGTGTCTTTTGAGTAAGAACAGATATTGTTTTGCATTGCCTCTTGCTTGTGTTGGGTATAATTTAATGCCTAAAGAACATGTGGATGATGCCTGTTTTCCACTGCCCTAGCAAAATACAAAGGACAAGTGCTGGTTAATCACCTTCTCAGCAAGAAACTTGGAGGTCATCAGTTAGCCAGGCCTTATGCACAGGATTAATGAAAGTCTAATTGGACCTTCTCTCCTTTGGTTCTAATGTAATTTCTCACGTGACATTAGCTTGTAGCTTCAAGAAAAACCATTTTCATGATCCACAAACATTTACTCATGATCTCTCTCTCTCTTACTTTTTAGACTTCTAGCATTTGTATATAGACACTTAAACATTCTTTTTACTCTTATTCTGGAATTGTTATTGCATATTTTGTTTAAATTGGGAGTATTTCAGTTTGTCTGTTCTATACCTTCTCCATCTGCCTGTTCTTTCTCTGATTCTTTCCTGTCCTCTTTACCGGATTACACTGTATCACTACTAATGATGGCATCCATTCTTTGAGGAAAGGTACATAATTGACTATTAGGTAAATTGGTCAGATGACATAACCTCTGACTGTTGAGAGGTCCACTATTTTCAGAAAGAGGATCATGTAACCCCTCTACAAACTCACCTTACCACACTGGACCAATAGGTATGGGTTTAAGTGTTCTAGGGGGGCTGGGTTTTCATTTCTACTCCCTGGCCCACTATGAGAAGAACATTGACTTACCACTGTGAAAATTCCCAGGCACACTATGGAGCTCTTTAGGGTTCCTCTATCCACGTGCAGAAGGCAGAGTGACTGAAGAGATGCTTCTGTGGGTGTTCTACAAGAAGTAGCTATGGGTTGCCATGGCAGATCAAACTATACAGCAAACTTTAAGCTCAAGAGCCCCATGGAATGTATAAGAAGTCTTTATACAACAGAGAAAAGGGTTGAAGACCCAGACACAGGAGTGGAGCCTATGAAAATTAAGGAGAGCCCCACGAAAGAGCCAGAGATTGTCATGGATAGTCCTGCGAAGACCCATTGGTAAGTTGTGCTCATGGTGTGGAGGACAAGGGAAGGTTGGAGAGGAAAATAGACACAGGACCTGAGGTGTGTTTTATTTTATTCTTTTCAAGTAAACGCTGACTTTCTAAAGGATTTTCAGAAATTGAGCTTCGGGACTCCTGTGAGGACCAACGTATCCTGCATTTCCTGCTTTTGCCCATGCTCGAGAGGAGATCAGCTAGACATTTGGAAGAAAGAACAATAAACAATTTGGTTTAAACGACTATAGGTAGCATTTCTGGTTTCGTACTAATGTCGCTAGGTGTATGGCAGGCCAGAAGGCATGGCTGGAAAGAATTTATTACTCCCTTGGAGAGGTGGGCTGCTTTGGAGGGGTACACCCTTTAAATTAGGCAGCCAGAAAGTGCAGTAAAACTCTATCTAAGAAAGAGGTGGTGTCCTGGCTTTCAGACCAGAACACTTACATGCTGCACAAACCGGTATGCAAGCATTTTAAAAGAAGCAAAACAGTTGTATCTGGGGTGGATGCACAATGGCAGGCAGATTTGGTGGACATGCAGGCATTCTCAAACTACATCGGGGGCATAAAGTACATTTTAAAGGTGATAAACGTTATTGTCCAAGTACGTGTGGGCTGCAGACTTGAAAAATAAAACCGGGTCTGAAGTGGCCAGAGCCATTGGCTCCATTTTCGGGGAAGGGAGGACCCCCCAGAAAATACAAACAGACCGAGGTATAGAATCTAAAACTGTTTTCTGATGGTGAGGGCTGCATTTTTTGAAAGCTCAGGGCAAATGGCTCATGATAGTGTGAGATGGCCTTGCAAGGATGCTTTGAAACTGTGGCCCCTTATTACATAAGCAGCGGTGGGTGGGGGGATGGGTGTGCTGCTGTGGTGAGTGTGAGCCTATTCATGCCCGTTCCCACCCATCTCCACCCATGGAACCTCCTCCTGTAAAAATGGACTGCGTTTCATGTCATCACCATGCTGGCTTATGCTATGCAATCTTTGTATTTCACCAAAGAAATATTGACCGTGGTGCGGAATGTTTTGCAAAATGGAAAATTCTAAAGACCCCAAGAAAACTTTGGACCCCAAGAAAACCCAAACCCTGTGACCAATATCTCTTAGAATTTGTAGAAGTCATGGTCAAGAAGCCGCACTATAGATCTTTTTTTTAAAAACAGAGCTGTGTGAGTGAAACTAATGCTGTTGTGTCTTGAGAGAGAGTGTGCAAATAAAAATCTTATTTGAAAAAACTGTGTGTGTGTTTTACCTGTAGCAGGGGCATGATGGCCCCAATCTGAATGCCAAGGTTTTTTTTTTGTTTTTTTTTAAAGAAAAAAGGTGGAGGGGTGAGTGAGAAGATTCTCAGGCCATTTTTAAATGGTCCATGGTGAGTAGGGGGGGATGGGTGTGTGGAACGGGCGCACACCCACCTCCACCCACGGAGGATCGGGAATTGGAGCCCACTGCTCCGTGCATGGGCGATGGGCGCAGATGGGTGGAGGTGAGTGTAGTACGTGAGTGCACATACAACCCACGCATGCCCCACGGCATTCACACGGGCACCTCCATCCATCTCCATGCAGCAAAACTGCATGGAGATGGGTGGGGTCATCTCACTGAAAAGTTCTGAGAATAAGGCCCTTTTCAAATGAGCTGCGATGGGTGGAGGATGGGTGTGCGCCCAGGGTGGGTGGAGATGGGTGTGCGGCCGTTCCCACGGGCGCACACCCATCTCCACCCATGGAGCAACTAGCATTAGAGCCCATTGCTCCATGTGTGGGTGATGTCTGGAGATAAGTGGAGTGTGGGAGCACGCATGCACCCCCACCCACCATGGGGGCTGTTCTTATGGACGCCCCCCGCCGCACACCCACTGTGGGCAGCATTTGTATGGGCGCCCCTCCCACCACCATACGCATGGTCTTCACTTAATTTTTTTAGTATAAGGGGCTTTCTTTATATTGAATAAGATAGCAAGGGATAGCCCTCTTTTTCTAATGAGCAGGGACTTGCGTGCAGACATGCCCCTACCACAGGGATAGGTTTTTAACAGGAAAAAAACAAAGTCTGGAGAGACAGTCCAAAGCAAGCTGCCCCTTCTTATTGGAAAGCCTATGGCCTGGGTGGCAGCAAGATACATTTTTAAAAGAATGATGTGTGAGAAAGATGGGATCTTTTCTCAAACAGACTATATGTGCTTACTGGGAAAGCTTTAGCCAGAGAGGGTGACGAATAAACACAATCAAAGGAGCCAAAGGTTTCAGGGAAGGTATTGGTGAGACTTTTGGGAAAAAATACAAATAGCCAGCAAGCAGCTCTTTGAGAAGGGCTCTGATACCATAGTTTCCACTTACTTACTACTAGGGGCAGCAGGCCCTAAACTTGTTTAAACAATACATACTGCATTCATACCTTATGACGGCGCAGCGTCAGCACTCCTCCAAGGAGAAGATGCCGTAGGGGAAGGAGGCAGAGGCCATCACAACTTCTGGTGCAAACGGGGTACTGCCGCGACAATATTCGTGAATGACAGGACTCATAATCCAGCTCTGTCAGTCATGAGTATTGTCACGGCAAAACCCCATTCGCACTGAGGTTGTGATGGCCTCTGCCTCCTTCCCCCACTGCATATTCTCCTTGCGGTAGTGTTTCTGCCGCACCGCTGTAAGGTGTGAATGCGGTAACAGTCTCAGGCTCTATTGTTTAATCATGTTTAAGATCAGCACACTTCTTCATAAAGAGGGGAATAAAGATTTTTAAAAGTCACCAAAGGAGAAATCAGGGTTACCCAACGCTGCAGGTTACCTGATTGCTCTGTGGCTGGCTGTCTTGACTCCTTTCCCCTTCTGTCTTCCTTACTTCCACAAACATAGCTTCAACCTCTCCCACACACCCCTATTGAGCTCAAGCTGCATAGCTCACCCGTTAGGACTCATGCTTTCTTTAAGGACATAAGAACACAAGTACTGCCATACTGAGTCAGACCAATGGTCCATAGGGATGGGTGAACGCAGTTCGGAAGTTCGGAGTTCGGCCCAAACTCAGCCTGTTTGGACAACCGAACCCGAAACTGAATCCAAAAACAAAATGACCGAACCAAACTCAATTCTGAACGTCGAAATGACCGAACAGTTCGGTCAGTTAGGATCGCGTTCGGGTGAGTTCGGGTGGCAAAAACATGTGACTGGAAGACAAAACGTGACAGGGAGGGGGAGTCAGCTGAGGAGCAGACTTCCAGGCATCAGGGGTGGAGAGGATTGGAGTAGCAGCCAGCCTGCCCAATCACCATCCCTTTTCGCCTCAGACCACTGGCTTCACAGTCTGCGATTGGCCACGGGCTAGGCTGCATGGAGCCAATGAGGCTTGCGGTGAGGCATGCGCAGCAAGAAACAAAACTGACTACTTCCCCCCTTCCCAACACCTTCTGAGTTGGTCACTGTTCCTTTACAGCAGGCGTTTCAGAAGGCTCCCTCTCTCCCATAAGTTTTTGTTCCTTCCTATTCCTAATCCATTGCCATTATCTTCCTATTTCACCCATCCAACCCATTTACCTCCATATTATCATTTATTCAGATTATATTAGATAGATTTAGGTGTTATTTTTTGTTTTTACCCTTCCCTGTTTTCCCTGTGTTAAAGTTTCCTTCCTCCTTCCCTCCCCCACCATTCAATCCTTTTCCCTTCCCCTGTTTTAAGTTTTGGATTTATTTAGAGTAGGAATATTATTAGATTGATTGTTCATTTCAGTTTTGTACACCTCCCTGTGTTCTTTGTGTTTCCCCCTGTGTAATATTGTAGATAGATAGATAGATAGATAGATAGATAGATAAAATAGTAGTTATCTTAGTTATAGAGATAGATAGAGATACAGTGTGTTTGTAGGACAAGGCCTTTGTATTTAATTATTAGAAGCTGCCACCCTAGCCTCAGGATCCACCGTCATGGGTCTGGGGCCATCATTCCTCACACAGAGGCGATGTTATTCCAACGCACCAAGAAACAGCCACTCCAGCCCCAGGACCCACCGTCGGGGTTCTGGGGCCAAGTTACAGGTTGTCAGGACCTGAGCGGCGGTGGCGCGGTAGCAAGGGTCCCGTGGCCTGTCAGCTGTTGCAGTGGGGGGGGGGGTGCTCTGGGAGTGTTGGGAAGGTCGCTGTTGGGGGAGGAGCTACACCACACTTCCTGGACGCTCCTAGCCCTGCCCCACAGGAGGTTAACAGCAATGCCGAGCTCAGTGGCGGCCTGGGGACCCGCCCTGGGCTCACCTGTTGCAAATAAGGTTAACCCCATATAAGGAACCGGTGGTGGTAATAGCCCCGCCGGTAATCATTTTGAGAGGCTGGCCCTGGAGTGATTGTGTTCTGTTGTGCCATTGACCAGAGCATTTTCTTGGAGCGTCACTGACCTCTGTGTATCCCTTCCCTGGAACACTTCTTGTGAGTAAGTGAGTAGTGTGGGTGTGATAGTGATAATGTTTCCTGAGTGATTGTGATTAGCGGTATTCAGTGGTGGTGACCTGCTTCCAACCCCATTCCTTTTCCCTTTTGACCTATTCACTCCATTCCCTGTGTGTAAGCCAGCTCCCCTACACTTCCCAGTACCCAAGCCCCTTCCCTTTCCCCATTCCCTTTTCCCCTGCTGGGATTCCCCTTCGCCCTCCATCGCCCTGCACCTTCCTTGCTCATGGTGTCCTGGGCCCGAGGATTTCCCTGAACGTGTGGGTCCCTTTTGTAGTGTCTTTCCTGTGGGGGCAATTGGCTCTCTCTCTCTCTGTCCCGATGATGAAAAGGGTTGCCTCTTGTTAATGGAGGAAAGCCCACCCAATATCCTGAGGGTCATTATTTCCCTGAGAGACTCCACCAGAGAGAGAGAGCCGCCTCCTGTGCAGGGGTTCTTCCCGCCTGTCCTTGTAAGCCCCTCCTGGGACTTCTCCCTGTTGTTTTTCTCTCCTTCTGTTGTTACCTTCTATTTCCCTACCAAACCCCAACCCTTCTTCCCTTTCACCCTTTCCCCCATGACACAGGTAGGGAGGGCTGTTGTCAATATGTATCCAGAAGGTGCCACTCTAGTCCCAGGACCCATCGTCATGGGTCTGGGGCCATTATTCCTCGCACGGAGATGATATCATTCCACCGCATCAAGAAACAGACACTCCAGCCCCAGGACCCACCATCAGGGTTCTGGGGCCAAGTTAGAGGCAGGGAGGGCTGTGGCCAATATGTATCTAAATGCTGCCACTCTAGCCCCAGGACCCACCGTTATGGGTCTGGGGCCATCCTTCCTCACACATAGGCGTGTCATTCCACTGCATCAAGAAACAGCCACTCCAGCCCCAGGATCCATCATCAGGGTTCTGGGGCCAAGTTACAGGCAGGGAGGGCTGTGGCCAATATCCAGAAGCTTCTACTGTAGCCCCAGGGCCCACCATCTAAGGTCTGGGGCCATCATTCCTCACACGAAGGTGATGTCTTTCCACTGCATCAAGAAACAGCCCCGCCAGCCCCAGGACCTGCCGCCAGCGTTCTCGGGCCAAGTTACAGGCAGGAAGGGCTGTGGCCAATATCCAGAAGCTGCCATTCTAGTCCCAGGACCCAGCGACATGGGTCTGGGGCCATCATTCCTCACACAGAGACCCAATTTTCCAAAGCATCAAGAAACAGCCACTTCAGCCCCAAAACCCACCATCAGGGTTCTGGAGCCAAGTTACAGGCAGGGAGGGCTGTGGCCAATACCTAGAAGCTGCCACCTTAGCTTCAGGACCCACGTCATGGGTCTGGGGTCATCATTCCTCACACAGAGAGCCGATTTTCCAAAGCTTCAAGAAACAGTAACTCCAGCCCCAAAACCGACCATCAGGGTTCTGGGGCCAAGTTACAGGCAGGGAGGGCTGTGGCCAATATGTATCTAGAAGCTGCCACTCTAGCCCCAAGACTCACCATCATAGATCTGGGGCCATCCTTCCTCGCACAGAGGTGTGTCATTCCACTGCATCAAGAAACAGCCACTCCAGCCCCAGGATGCACCATCATGGGTCTGGGGCCATCATTATTCACACAGAGAGCCTTTTTCCGAATGCCCGAACTGAACAGGACCGAACTGAATGGCCAAACCCGAATGTGGCAAACAAACCGAATTGCCGAACCGAACGGCCGAACTGAACTGGACTGAACTGAATGGCCGAACCTGAACCGTGATCTGTTCACCCATCCCTAATGGTCCATCAAGCCCAACATCTTGTCCTCCTACAACGGTCAATTCCAATTGCATGGGAGAAGAACCAACAGTCACAATGGGCAATCCATTTCCCTTTGTTCACTCCCAGCTCCTGACAATAAGAAGTTCAGCCCATAAGCTACTTGGTTAATAGCCATTAATGGACCTATTCTCTTATCCAGTTCTTTTTAAAAACCCAGCTATACTGCTGGCCTTGACAATGTACTCGGGCAACAAATTCCATAAGTTAATTATGCGTTTAGTGAAAAAGTACTTCCTTTTATTTGTTTTAAATCTGCCAGCAGCTAGTTTAATGGAGTGTCCCCTAGTTCTAGTGCTATTTGAGGGGGTAAATAACTGTTCCCTATCTACTCATTGCACACTACTCAAGATTTTATAAACCTTTATCATGTCCCCTCTCAGTCTTCTTTTCTATAAGCTGAAGAGACCTATACCCTTTATCATTCTTGTTGCCCTTCTCTGTACCTTTTCTAGTTCAGTTATGTCTTTTTTGAGATGGGGCGACCAGAACTGCACACAATATTCCAGGTGCAGTCACACCATTGATTCGTATAGAGACATTGGGTATTTTTACACACACACATTAAAGTTCCGGATTTTTCAATCTTCTGGGTTTACAAGTCCACAAGTAAGTTCTGGATTCATTTTTCACACACATTTCCCTGAGGCAGTTCCTGGATGCATTCTTCACACAAACACTGCCCTGAGGCAACCTAAAGTAGCCGCAGCTGTAGATGTGACAGGCTGCCATGGAAACCAAGTGACCACAGCTGCCTGGAGCAAAGCAGTTTACCAGGAGAACGTTATACACACAAAACATCTGGGAGACGTTTTACACAGAAGTTCAAAATCTGGATGTTTAAGATCTGGGTGAGTGATTTAGACACACAGAAAATTCAGTATGTAACAGCAAACATCCAGGAGAAATGTGTGTGTAAAAACACCCATTATAACATCCTCAGTTTTATTCTCTATTCGTTTGCGAATAACTCCTAACATTCTGTTTACTTTTTTGACTGCTGCTCCACACTCGGCTGTGGATTTCAATGTATTGTCCACAATCACCCCCAGATCATTTTCCTTAGTGATAACTCCTAGCTTAGTACCCAGCATTGTGTACTCATAGTTTGGGTTATTCTTCCCTATATGCATTACTTTGCAATTGTTCACATTAAATATCATCTGCCATTTGAATGCCCAGCACCCAATCTCGTAGGATCCTGTTGCGGTTCTTCACAGTCTGCTCGTGTTTTAACTACCTTGAATAACTTGGTGTCATCTGCAAATCTGATCACCTCACTCTTAACGCCCTTTTCCAGATCATTAATGAATACACTAAACAGCACCAGTTCCAATACAGATCCCTGGGGCACACCACTTTTTACATCTCTCCATTGTGAAAACTGACCATTCAGTCCTACTCTTTGCTTCCTATTCTTTAGCCAGTTATCAATCCATAGTAAGACACTACCTCCTATCCCATGACTTTAACTTTCTCAAGTGTCTTTTATGTGGGACCTTATCAAATGCTTTCTGGAAATCCAGGTACACTATATCTACCGGCCCCGGGTCTCCCTTGTCCACATGCTTATTTACACTCTCAAAGAATTCCAACACATTAGTGAGGGATGAATCCCTCACTTTGCTAAATCCATGTTGACTCTTCCCCATTAAGTCATGTTTATCGACATGCCCAGCGATTCTCTTCTTAATGATAGTTTCCACTATTTTGCCCAGCACAAATGTCAAGTTTACTGGTCTGTAGTTTCCAGGATCACCTCTGGATCCCTTTTTAAATATCGGGGATACATTTGCCACCCGAGCATCACCAATTTGCATAGGCTCTTTGAAAACCTCTTTTCCTAGTGGGAATTTACCAATCAGCACTGGAAATCCTCTCTTCCTCCTAGCTTCATTTCTTCCTTTCACCTTAGGCAATCATTCTCCTGGACATGTTTTAGCTGCCATACTCAGTCCAACAAACACCATGGTAATTAAGATTATTCTAGATCTCCCAAGATCACCCATCCATAGTCCCCCACACCCATTGAGTTTAGCACCATGCTACCCTACAATGGGCTGACAGCATCAAGAAATTAGAGGCCTTTGTTATTTTTATGAACAGCAGCATCCCCCTCTTAGTCCTTCTGCTGTCTCCTACCTTTTGAGTATTATCTCCTCCTTGCTAATCTGACTGTGATCTGGCTGGCTAATAGCAATCTTGCCTTTCCCTTCTCTCTTCCTGGATCCTCTTGTTTGTAACCGCCTTCTCTTTTCTAAGTCTCCTCTCTTGAAATCTTCCCAAGCTGTTTTTTCTAACTTCTGTATCTTAAGCCTTTAGCCTTTACCCCCTCTAGTTGTCTATTAAAACACAATCTTGGATTTTCTCTCCACCCCACAGCCCTTAAACCCATGCTCTGCTCCATCCATAAAACAGCTGGAATTTTCAGGGTCCTTCACCAGCTCAGGGCACTTTTATTTACAGAGGTAGAGACACATTTTACATTCAAGCTTTCCAGTCTCAGGATCCGATTTAGGGAGCTCATCACCCATCTTGGGAGGTCATCACCCAGGTTTCTGACCAACCAGCACCAGGTGATATCAATTTAAACTGCTCCCTGACTCTTCTGTAGTGGTCTCACAGAGGACTCACAGTTACCCATACTCAAACACCTCACCATACAAACACCTAGGAACAGCCTGTCACAGACAGATAACCGGCCACTGTAGACTGTACTCTATCCTCCCTCTTCCAAGTTTATAAATTTATTGGACTGTTTGTGCAGTCTCCCTTTTTTAGCACTATACCTTCTGTATCCTACAATACACTAGAGGGCAGGAGATTATAGAGAGTTCTGATAAATGTGTAACACTTAAAGCAGTGGGCAGAAGTAACCGGCATAAGTACAGAGTCTGTAAGCTGTTTACCCCTTTTCAAAAAGTCAGGTAGGTCATATCCAGGGCCCCGATTCTTCTGCGGAATGTTTAAATTCTCTCCCCTCCCCCCCACTCCCTGCACTGCTCAAACCCTCGGGGCTTCCCCTCCCCAGCTGCCAGGACTTGCTTGCCTCCCCCCCTTCCCCTTCCCAGTTTAGAAAATGAATTGTCTTACCAGTGACGGTGGCAGGAGCTGCTCCGTCCAGCTGTTCATACTTCCTGGCCCCTCCCGATGGGGTCTCTCAGGGTGATGCAGCCGGATGACATCATCTGGCTGCGTTGCCCTGAGAGACCCCATCGGGAGGGACCAGGAAGTACGAGTGTGCTGGACGGAGCAGCTGCTGCTGCCGTCACTGGTAAGTTAATTAATTATCTAAACTGGAAAGAGGGAGGCAAGCCCTGGCAACTGGGGAGGCTGGGGAGGGGAAGCCCCGAGGATTTGTTCATTCCCCTCCCCCCGTGGAATCTCCTGCCCTGGGTCTCCCCAGGGCAGGCTAGAAATTCTGTGCTGGGGTAAGCGGGGCAGGAGATTATGCTGGGGGAGGGGAATTCTGCGGTAAATCTGAGAATCGCAGACCCGTGTTTCCCTCGGGGCCCTGGCATAGTTTACCCTTTCCAGGAGAGAATGCAGTCTTTTCATAGGTAGACAGTCGTTGCAAGGAGAACAGACTTAAACTGAAATCATGTCTTACCCAAACATGCCATTGGAAAAGCTATTAGTGGGCATCTGATAAAACTGATTTCTTGCTGAATTAGAGGGTGGTGGCATAAATTAACAATGGTTAGAGATGTACTTACTTAAGAAGTCCATCAGACTGTAAAAAGCTGGAAAAAAGGTTAGAGAGTGTTAACTGTCAGGAAGCCAATTAAAGGAAACGACACACTAAAGTTAAATTTATAAAATGAGTCTTCAGCTATTTAGCTATCCAGCTGCATTGAGGTTGTAGATGGTGCGGTGGTATTATTTATCCTCAAGTTATCAACTTCTGGCTTCAAGCAACAAAACACCTAGACCCATGCTTTTCAAACTTATATGGACTGAACCCCACCCCTCACTCTAGTATCTGATCACTACTGCACATCCCCCACATCTTCTCTCCCGTTGCACTCTGAACACGTAGCAACCCCCCAGAACTCTTTTGATTATCAATGGTGGTGAATTCATACTGTGGCGATTAGCTTGGTAAAATACTGACAAGTAAATAGCAGCAAGTAGTAAATGAAGCCTTCAAGTGGCATGCCATTTAGGTGTAGCCAGGATGCATGGCCAGTTTTCGCAGCAGTGGGAAAGGTAGGGGTCCTCAAATAGATTTTTACTGTAGCAGCAGCTTTATTTATTTAGACTTATAATCCATCCTTTCCCTAAGGTTTCAGGACAGGTTATAACAAATAATATAAAATATACACACATAAGACTTCTCATACATTCCAAGGGGCTCCTGAGCTTAAACATTGCCATATAGGTTGATCTGCCATGGAAAACCATAGATCCTTCTTGTACAACCCCCACAGGAGCGTCTCTCTGGTCACTCCACCTTCTTCACATGGATAGAGGAACCCTAAAGGGCTCCACACGGTGCTTGGGAATTTTCACCATGGTAAGTCAATGTTTCTTCTCATAGGGGGCCAGAGAGTAGAAAGCCCAGACCCCTAGAACTCTCAAACCCCTACCTATTGGTCCAGGGTGGTAAGGCACATTCATAGAGGGGTTACATGACCCCCTTTCTGAAAATCACCCTATCCAAGAAATATCATCATAGGGTAGATCTGATTCCCACAAACCCCNTAGAGGGGTTACATGACCCCCTTTCTGAAAATCACCCTATCCAAGAAATATCATCATAGGGTAGATCTGATTCCCACAAACCCACTACCTAATGGTACCGCTTGCTCTCCTGAATTAGTAGAGGGGTTACAAAACCCCCTTTATGCAAATCACCCTACCCTGAAAATATTATCATAGGGTAGGTCCAATTCGCATGAAACCCCTATCTAATGGTCCAGCCCGCTCTCCTGAGTTTGCAGAGGGGCTACATGTCCCCCTTTTTGCTAGTCACCCTACCCCAAAAATATTACCATAGGGTAGGTCCGATTCCCACAAATCTCCTACCTAATGGACTAGGGTGGGAAGGTGAGTTCATAGAGGGGTCACAGAACCCATACCATAGAATCTTGTGAGCTATGGGAGGGGGCTAGGACCTTCCAACCCCCCACTGCAGATGCACGAGCTATCCCCGCATTCAGGTGTTAGGACCTTCTTGTCTCAGTGTGGGTGGAACCTTTGGCTCCACTTCCCAAACCCAGAAGCTATAACCAAACTGAAGAGTAAGGACCTTGCGGGCTCAGGGCAAGTGGAACTGTCCCTGACCTAGAAGCAGGGACGCCTGCTTACCAAGGAGATCTGAGAGTTCCGCTTACTGGGGTGGAGGTGGGGGGAGTTCCACTCACAAGGGAGGGTGACCAAGACGGAGAGGCCACCTGTCAACACTGATCGTTATCAGCTCTTATCAGTTTGATGACAAGAAATGGGTCCATATACTACTTCGGTTCATTAATGGCTATTAGCCAAGTAGATTTTGGGAACATAACCTCTTACTGTTGGGGGCTGGAACAACAGGGAATAGATTGCCCATTGTGACCAGTTGGATACTTCTCCCAAGAGAAAGAGATTAGCCACTGTCGGAGACAGGATGCTGTGCTTGATGGACCATTGGTCTGACCCAGTATGGCACTACTTATGTTTTTATGTTCTTAACATATCCATTCTTTTTTAAAAACCTAATTATGCTATTGACCTGCACAACATACTCTGGTAACAAATTCCACAAGTTAATTGTTCATTGAGTGAAAAAACTACTTCCTTACTTCCTTTATTTGTTTGTTTTAAATCTTCTTCCAGTTATTATTATTATTATTATTAACAAACATTTATATAGTGCCAGCAGTGTACCTGGCACTTTACAAAGTAATAAAATAGACACGGTCCCTGCCCCTAGGGCTTACAATCTGAGAGACAGGAGCTGGGGGAGAGACTTAGGAAGGGGAACAGAGGGAGAGACAAGGGGTCTAACATTCATGAAGATGCGAGGTCTCAAGTGCACGTACTTGGCTTGGTTACGATGAGAATGACAGCAGGCAGGTCCATGTTGCAAGGATAAGGGTAAACCGATCGTAGGTATAGGAATAGTGGCTCAGCAGGATAAAGAGTCAGACAGAGCAGAGCGAAAGAGGTGAGTTTTAAGGAGAGATTTGAAGGTATGAAGGGAGGGGGCAAGGCGGATGTGGACAGGGAGGGAGTTCCAGGCATGGGGGGCAGCAAGTGAGAAGGGACGAAGGCGCTTAGGGGAGCAGGGAAGGCGTGGAAGGGTGAGAGAAGGGACAGAGGAGGAGCGAAGTGCACGGGCTGGAGTATGGAGGGCGATAAGTGCAGAGAGGTAGGGGGGAGCAAGGTTGTGAAGAGCTTTATAGGTGAAGACTAGGAGCTTGTGCAGGATTCGTTCAGGAAGGGGAAGCCAGTGAAGCGAAGAGAGGAGGGGCTGCACATGGTCGAAGCGACTGGCGAGGTAGATGACCCTGGCAGCAGAGTTTTGGACAGAGATGAGGGGAGAAAGGTGAGACCGGGGAAGGCCAGTGAGAAGGAGGTTACAGTAATCGAGGCGAGAGATGACCAGAGCATGAACAAGAGTTTTGGCAGACGAGACAGAGAGAAAAGGGCGAATCTTAGCAATGTTATGGAGGGAGAAGCGACAGGATTTAGCAACAGAGTCAATGTAGGGTTTAAAAGAAAGGGCTGAGTCAAAGATGAAGCCTAGGCTACGGGCTTGGGGGACAGGCAGGATGGTGACTCCATCAATAGTTATTGACAGTGAGGAAGGAGAGGAAGGATGAGGGGGGAAGATAAGGAGTTCAGTTTTAGCCATGTTGAGTTTGAGTTGACGTTGAGACATCCAGGTAGAGATGTCAGAGAGACAGTTGATGAGACGAGCTTGAACAGAGGGAGAGAGAGAGGGAGTAGAGAGATAGAGTTGAGTGTCATCAGCATAGAGGTGGTATTGGAAGCCATGGGAGGCAATGAGTTTGCCTAAGGATGAGGTATAGATCGAGAAGAGGAGAGGGCCAAGAACAGAGCCTTGAGGAACACCAACTGAGAGGGGGAAGGAGGAGGAGGCGGAGTTGGAGAGAGACACATTAAAGGAGCGGTCAGAGAGGTAGGAGGAGAACCAGTTATGGACAGAGCCACAAAAGCCAAGGGAGTGAAGGGAATCCAGCAAGAGTGAGTGGTCAACAGTATCGAAGGCAGCAGAGAGATCAAGGAGGACAAGAATGGAATAGAGACGTTTAGATTTAGCCACCAGAAGATCGTTGGTGATCTTAGCGAGAGCAGTTTCAGTAGAATGAAGGGGGCGGAAGCCAGATTGGAGGGGGTCAAGGGAGGAGTTGGAGGATAGGAAGTCAAGGCAGCGGGAGTAGACAACACGTTCAAGCAGCTTGGAAGCAAAAGGAAGGAGTGAGACAGGACGATAGCTAGAAGGGTCAGAGGGGTCAAGAGTGGACTTTTTGAGAATAGGAGAGACTGTGGCATGTTTGAAGGCAGAAGGGAAAGAGCCAGTAGAGAGGGAGAGGTTGATGATGTGCAGGAAGGAAGGGGCGACAGTGGGAGTAATGGAGGTGAGGAGGCGGGAAGGAATGGGATCAAGGGGGCAAGTGGAAGGGTTGGAGGAGGAGAGCAGAGAGGAGATTTCCTTAAGGGAGGCAGGGGAGAAGGAGGACATGAGAGAAGGAGGGGGAGGAGGAAGAGGGGTGGGAGTGGGAAGAGAGGAGTGGGAAAATTAAATAAAGTTAATTTTATAGCATCCCTGAGTTCTGTTAGAGGGTAAATTTAACTCTCTATTTAGTTGCTCCACAGCACTCAGTATTTGTAAACTTCTATCATATCCTCCTTTGTTATCTCTTCTCTGAGCTAAAGAGCCCTAACCTATCACTTCCATGAAATTTAATTAATTTATAATTAAACAGTTCTTGCTTATGCAGAACTCTTGTGACTAATCCCATCCTTCTTATCCTTATCTTTCCTCATTCATAGGGGTGTGGCTCTTTATAGCTTAGCCTTCTGCCCAGTGGTTCCCAGTTACCCAATTAGAGGAAGGTAACTCCTAAAGCAGGGTTAAGCTGCCCTGATTCTTCCAAGTCTGGATTACCTTGTTCCTGACACTTGGACCAATTGCAGAAGTGGAGGCTGTCAGGGGTGAGCTTTGTGGTGGAGGCAGGCAGGGAAGCCTTCTCTAAACACACCGTGTCAAATTTTTCTTGCGGAGGTGACTGCTCTGAAGAAGCAGCCAGGCCCACTTGGCTACCAGCCCAGCAGAAGCTGCTTAGGGACATGTTGTTTTGCTTTGAATCCTCCACTGTAATCATTTCTCCTCCTTAATAGCTAGTTTTGCTTTGTTTATAAAAAACATGCATTTGGAGAAAAAAAACACTTAAAGGATTTAATTGCAGGCCAAAGAGAAGCAAGTTCAAGCTGGAGATAGAGTCATCCCCTCAAAGTGGCACAAAGAATAGCCCCTTCAGTTTTGGGTGCAGCTTAAGTAACAACTTCAGGATTCCTGGAGAATGGAAGGATTGCCCTTTTTATTGCTACTTGCTTTTTAAAGCTGTGCCGTAGAGGGAGACACTAAACTGCAATTGTACAGAAGGAAAAGCTGCTCTAATGCCCCACTGTTGTGCCAAGAAGACTTAGAAGTACTTGGGCACCGTGCCATCTGTCTTTTAGATGTGGGATGAAGCCTCAGAGATTTGGGCTGCTCCCTCACCTCACAATGAAGGTGCCAACTACAGTGGCTTTTAAAACTGTGCTGCTGGCCTCATCCCAGCACTGACTGTGCTGTAGTTTAGAGATTAGCTTGAGGGGCTGTTTTTAACCTAGAGAATGACCACAAGCACGTATTCACACACAATGGGGGTTTACAGACAGACTGGGAGCAGCCACATGGATGCCCCAAGGAGAAACTGCATGTCTCCACAGGCTTGGCAGCCTTCACACAGACAGCCAATGGTGCACGGGTGAACCATGCATGTGGGGAGCAAACACATTCCCCCCACCCGGGGAAAGCCCTGAGTGGGGAACACACAGATGGGCCAACCCCCCAGTCCGGCCTGCACTGCTCACTACTCCATGCCGTACCCAGGAGCCCACCCCTTGCCAGGAGACACAACTTTGGCAACCATGGCAACAGCAAGTGGCATCAGCCATTAATCGCTTACTGCCCACAGCCCCAGGAGCCGGGCCAGCCCCTGCTGAACTGCATATTCCCAGGATGGCAGAGCAGGGTGGACAAATGCCAGCACCTGGCCAACCCTGGGGTCCCCGTGACACCCCCACAAAACTGATGTCTGGGAGCAAAAGGCAGACTTTATAAAGCAGCCAGAACAAACAAGGAACGGGAGGGTGGAAAGGCCCAGCTGAAAGGTCCAGAGAGCAGGCAATTTAGGTCAGGAGCTGGCAGGCACTGCCGCTCCTCTGTCCCACCCCCAGGGCCTCTGCAGGTGCTGGCCTCCATTCTTTCTGCAGGATTCCTGTGTGGGGCCAATGCATGCTTGTGTTGAGCGTGCATTCCTTTAAGGACTGCGGTGGTGGGTGTGACTGCAGAGGGAGTCAAGATGTCCGGGCCCGCTCTGGGAACTGGAGCATGATCTGGGCTGGGTTCAAAGGGGCCATTGAGACAGACAGCAGCTCCATGTTTGCCTGTTGCCCCAGGTTTGGCCAGTTGCTGCAAGGTGTGCTCCTAGATCTTCCAGAGCACCTTGTGACGAGCTGCCCTGAAGTAGCCGCAGCCTGCTCCATGTTGAACATCTGGCAAGACAAGTAAACCTGGGAGTAGAAGGGGCTTGCGTGGGGATATGTGGAGCTGCAGTCTGTTTACACCCAATGTCTTGCGCCTATGGTCTGCAGCTGGGTAAAGTACCCAATTCAATGTCCATAGAAGAAAGACAGCCATTGAATAAAGAGCGCTTTGAAACAGGCCTAAAAAGAGGAGAAAGGAGCCTTGCAAACAGAATTGTCTCATCAGAGGGTGCTGTGGTTTTATTCTCTGTCTGTTTGTCCATCCCTCCCTCCAATATATATTCTTTATCAAGGGGGAAAGACAGCCTGGGTTCTTGATCTTTTCAGCAGAGAATGAGTGTGGTCATTGGTTGACGGCTGCCTTATGAAAGTAGTGGGTGATGGCGAGATGCTAACCTACATCAGTGCTGCTACCCAAGGGTGGGGGTAAAATACACACCATGCATAGAAGCTCATCTCTGGGGATGATTGGAGCAAGTGGCCATTATCCAGAGGATGCCCAGATATCTCTAACATTCATAGGAAGTTCTCATCATACACAATCCTTGCTTTTATTTTATCAAGTCCAACCTAATAAATTGAGACTTCACTGAGATACTAATACATTTATTTTACTTCCATTGCAAACCCAAACATTGTTATGCCTATGTTGCAGGCTGTGCCTCAGTAGTCCTGAAACTTCCCCAGGTAGTGAAATGGGTCAGGGACAGAGATGGGAATAGAATCAATTTGGAGACTCCCTCTGCTTGGTTCTTCTGATGTCTAGCAGATCCAAGAACTACTTTCTTCTATCTAATCTAATCTAATCTAATCTAATCTAATCTATCTCTGGTTTAGCTAGTTCCCCTCTCCTTCCTCCCTCTGTGCTCCCCCAGGGGACTCAGAAGCAAAGCAACCCCAGATGGGTTTTTTCCACTTCATCCCTAATCTAATTTATGCATAGCTTCTCTCATATTTGCAAAACATAAAAACCCCTTAAAACGAAGATGCTGCTTTCCATTCCCGAGGTGGGTTATATTCTCCACCACGCACAGGCATGCATATATTTGAACAAGTTTGATTCAGTGTAGCTGACACAAAAACCACTTAGTTGTTTCCCCTACATCATCCTAAGTTAATACTCCTGACAAGCTGCAGGAGGCTTTTCAGCAATTTTTCTATTTCAGCTCTTTCCTCTCTCTCTCTCTCCTTCTGTAAAATTTCCTTTAGTCTAAAAAGCTGACCAAACCTCTGCAATTTGTAACCATCGTGTTTGAAACAAAAATTGAAAGAGTATCTCTGGACTCAGAAACCGCCAGCCTGAATCACTGGGATGGATTTTATTTGTATTTTGCTCATTTTTTTAAGGGGATGAATTTAACTGTTCGTGAACGATAAGGGACTAAGGACTGCAGGCTTTTTTTGTTCATAAGTCAGTGCTGGTTTTGGCTTTGCCAGCATTTTTGAATGGCAGGGCTTCATTTCTGTCATTTACCACTAACTTAGGCCCCATTCCTGCTGCAGGTGGCATTTTGGCGATGACGGGGGGCTGGGTTTGATTTAGTTCTGATGAAATTGAGAGGCTGGTGTTAAACTGCATCATATACTAACTGCATAATCTGTACAGCATTTCCCAGTCTTTTCCTCTCTGCTGCCAAAGTGCCTGATTCCTGGGTCCTGACCCATACCACCTGATATGCCAGCCATGTAGTCCCCCTCCTCCTAACTTTTCCAGGCAACTCAGTCCTCTTTCTATTGTTCCAATCCAGGATTTCCCAGACAGCACTAACAAATTACCCCATTCCTGACCCCCAGAGCACTCCATATTATTCTAGTCCTTGTTTCCCCATGTGCCTATGCCAATGCCTTCAGTCTTGGTCTGCAGCCACCTTATTATTCCAGCCTTGAAATTCCTCCTCAGTTCTGTAATACAGCGTCTTCTGCCATCCCAGCTTGCATTCCCTGCAGAGCTTTGCACCTGCGTCATGACCTGCACCAACATTGCAGTTTTTCACTGACCAGTTTTGCTCTTGCCCTTCAGTCTTGACCCACAGACTCCCCTCCCCTCCCCCCCCCCCCCCCCCCCCAATCCCCCCCCGCCNCCCCCCCCCCCCCCCCCCCCCCCCCCCCCGCTATTCCAGCCCTGGCGTTTCTCCCTGAGAAAGCTTAGTCCTGACTCAGGGTGTAGCGGTTAGCGCATTTGCCACCTGCAGTAATACCTGCATTTTGGGGAACCACCAGTGGGCACCTGATAGGTTATGCCCCCAAATGTAGGTCTTTTCAGGACGTCCTGGGATGCTCCTGCCTCCACACACCCACCCTACTGCACCACTGCTCCTGCTTCTCCTCTGGCCACTGGTCCTGCCGGCCCGGTCTGCAGCTCAACTAAGTCAACTAAGTCAGGCAGCACACTACAGTCCCCACAGCATCTCAGGCCTCTTCTGGCATGCATGACCCACACACTGTTAGGGGGGATAGGGAAAAGGGGGGACGTTCCTACCGACACCACCAAGCCTCTTGCGCCCCACTCCCGCTCTCCTGCCAGTCACTGAGCTCCACTCGAGTATTCTGGGAAACAAAACCCCTCAGGATATTGGGTGGCTGAATATGCTTCAATAGAAGCAGGGCCGTGTCATCATTGGGATGGAGGAACGCAACCTCGAGTGGAACCCCTTCTCTCGAGTCTCCTTGCATGCACCAGTGATCCCAGACACACAGTGCTTGAACAGGGCTGGGGGGTAAGGACGTGTGATCGTAGTGGAGGATAACAGGGGGATAGCACCAGGGATGGCGGGTAGGAAAAAGCCTTCACACACTAGCACTGGTAGGCGGGGACCCAGACAAAGATTAGGACGGGGGTGAACCCAAACAATATTCCCCACAAAAACACACACTGCACCACCCGGTGCCTCTCTCTCTCACTACCCGCACTTGCCTTGACCTTTCACTTGCACTCACCTGTTACTCTCTCACTCACCTCGTCCTCAGTCTCTCTTCACAGGCACTCACCACTCACACAACAATGGTTCTACTTGCTCTCTCTCCTTGAATCTCTCGGGGCCAGTCTCACAGCGCTGCTGTTCTCCGGCAGCGCTGTGTTCTCTCTGCCTCCCTTATGTAGTACTGGCCCCGCCCCTGCATTCCCGGAGCCACGCTGAGCATCGCGGCGCCGGAGCCACGCCCCCTACGTCAGCTGCGGGGGCCGCTGTCAGTTTCTGCCTGTCTCCTTCCGCTTGTGGGGGCTCTCTACCCTGATCCTGCACCGGAGCCCTGCTTGCTATTCTTCCTTGTCCCCCGGTGGGGGCTCATTCTTGATCCTGTGGGGTTTGTTGTTTCTGGGCCCTCCTGCCTCGTGCCTGCCCCCTACTCCTACATCCCTCCGCCTTACACACACAAGGCTAGCCACGCACACCCCTACTGTGGGAACTGTGATGCACTGCCCGGCTCAGCTGAGTAGTGATCCAGGCCAGGAGGAGCACTGGGAGCAGCTGCTGGAGGAGCAGCGGTGCAGTTGGGCAGGCGATTCAGCCCTGGAAGTGCAAAGTAGGGATGGGCAAACAGAACGCCGTTCAGATGTTCAGACATTCAGTTGTTCGGTTTGAAACCTGAGTTTCGGTTCAGCTGTTCAGTTTGGCGGAGTTCGGTTCAGCCGAACTCGGCTGAGCATTCAAAAAAGTGCTATCAGTACCAAAACCAAAACCAAAATGTTTTCGGTATCAGTGTTTTTGGCCCTGAAACCACCCCTGGTGTCTACCTCTGGTACCAGGAAGTCTGCTCCTCAGCTGCCTCCCCCTTCCAGTCACGTTTTCCCCACCCAAAGTCACGTTTTTACCACCCCCAAACTCATCCAAATTCATCCGAACTTTTCCAAACTGTTCAGAAGTTTGAGAATTCGGTTCAGTCATCCAAACAGGCCGAGTTTGGGCCGAACTCTGAACTTCCGAACTGCGTTCACTCATCCCTAGCTCACGGAGGCAGGACTTCCCAGGGCATCCTGAGGTGCTCCCCAGCCCCATGCATACTCCCACTATGGTGACAGCAGCATGCCTCCTGGCTCAGCTGAGCAGCAGGCTTGGCCATGAGGAGTACAGGTAGCAGTGGCCAGGTCAATTCAGGCACCCCAAATTTGATGGGGTGCCCATTTTACAGGTACCATCTTTCAGCTCTAATCCTGACCTTCTCTTAACCTTATTAAACCTCTCTTTTGTCGCCTCCATACAGATGCTTGATCTTGATTAGCTACTGTAGCATCTGTAATATTTCCATGTTTATGCTGTCCCCAGGGAGTGAGCTCTCTGGCGTAGCCACAAATGGTAAGTGGTAACATTTCCAATACAAACTCACAGGCTATTTAAGGTGAATAAGGTTAGAGCTTCTCCGATGTATTATATTTCTGCCGACAAGCATAAGACAAAAGAAGAGAAAAGAGCTGATGTGGCTGATGAATTATTAAAAGAGAAGAGCACAATTAAAACTACAAAATAGCTCTTTAGTAATCTACCTTCTCTAGTAATTTCTGCTGAGGTTATTGGAATGCTGATATGTCTGGAGAGAGCAGGAGGGGAGTGTATCCAATGGGTACTCAGGCAAGTGCTGTGCAGGCATTTGTGAATGGAGAGCCTGCACCTGGGGGCATGCATGAGCCAATATTATCAATGCACATTTGAGTTGAGTTTCCACATCCAGGGTCACCAGGGCTAATATCCTGCCTATTCTGAAGTTCACTCCGTTGGTTATCATGGATAGTTGCCAATAGGGGCAGGACTTGGGACAAAAAACTAGTTACCGGTTTACCAGTTTACAAAAAACCAGTTTACCGGATTAAAACCGGTATACCGGTACCGTTTTTTTTTTCCCCCATTGATTTCAATGGGGAACTGTCCCCATTGAAATCAATGGGAAAAAACCCCATACCTCCCCCCTCCCAGGCTGTGCAGGTGGAAGGGGGGAAACCACCCACCCACCCTGCCCAGCCTCGATTTAAAAAAAATAAATTATACCGAAGTTCGGCTGCTAGTGTGGGCTTCGGACCGCCGCCATGCAGGCGTCGGTGAACCAGAGCCCATAGCAGCAGGTAGTAGGAAATCCCTGGGGTGGGGGGAGGTTTAACACCCAACCCCCCACCCCAGGGATTGCCCTACCCCCCCCCAGATCGCCTTACTTGTTGTCCGGGTGGTGGCGGCAGTGGCAGCAGCACGGCACGGGTCCGGACAGCTTCAGTGCTAGTGACTGGCTTCCCTTCAGCACATCACTAGGCCTTCCTGGGAAACCCGGAAGTTCCCAGGAAGGCCTAGTGAAGGGATGAAGGGAAGCCAGTCACTAGCGCTGAAGCTGCCCAGACCTGCGCCCTGCTGCTGCCACCAATGCCCAGAGGACAAGTAAGGCGATCTGGGGGTGGGGGTGGTAGGGTGATCCCTGGGGTGGGGGGTGTTAAACCACCCCTCACCCCAGGGATCACCCTGGCTGCTGCTGGTGCGGACTCTGGGTCACAGCCGGACTTCGGGTAAAAAAAAATGTTTAAATCCAGGGTGGGCGGGGGGTGTCCCCCCTTCCACCCACACAGCCTGGATGGGGGAGGGAAAGTGAGTGGGTGTGTGTTTTTTTTACATTGCAGCCATTCATTTCAATGGCCACAATGTAAAGAAATCCGGCACGGGGAACCAGTACTGGTACCCCAGATTACCGGGTTAATCCAAAACTGCTGGTACAGCAAAATACCGGCAGTTTCGGATACCGGGGGAACCGAAATTCCCACCCCTAGTTGCCAAGCTTCATCCTGGCTATCAGGAACGCAGGTGCAAGTTGTATTGCATGAATAGAATGTTCAACTAGCAAAGTAAATCTGGGGCTGCAATTTAGTATGGGTGGAAATAGATTTCCAAGTCTCTTGGGGGCAGCTATTTAGGTTATTTATTTCCATTATATATACTGCAGAAGCACCTAGAAATTTCAGCTACAGTTGGCTCCCCATTGAGCAGGGCACTGTATATACACATACACAGTCCTTGCCCCCAAATACAGTCTAGAGAGACTGGGAGGAAGGAAGAATTGTTCCCATTTTGCAAAGTTAAATTACTTACCCCAACTTAAATAGTGAGGGCATTTTTAGATCTGCGTGGGAATCTAGTGGATTGACAAATCTGCTCCTTTAAAGGTTGCACGGAGAGAATTTACATGCACCAGAAGTTGCCAGCCACCACTGAAAATAGTGTTGTTCCATGGCTCGTGCATTATTTTTAAAACCAGATTTAAGGTTTTACAAATCCGGTTTTAAAAATAATGTGTGAGCTGCCGGACGCCTCTGTTTTCAGTGGTGGCTGGCAACTTCTGGTGTGTGTAAACACTTCTTGTGTGACTTTTTAAAGAGTGGATTTCCCCACTTGTTTAAAATCTTCCTGAGTCTGTGGCAGAACCAGCACCCGAGTATAAATCACTTGTGTCTCAGCCCAATACATGAGCTGCTAGACCATCCTCCTCCATCTACTTACTTTGGTGCCCAGTCACTATGGAAATAATAATAGAATCTTAGATTCAGGTATTTTGCAGGTCAGAAGTTACCATTGAGACCATCTAATATGACCAGCTGAACGACACAGACAATGGAATTTTAAAGCTGAAATGAATATTTGTAAGAAAGAGTACACCTGTCAAATTAACTCTACCTGAATTGAAAATGGCTAAGTGGATAACTACCACCACCTGTTTGTATTCCATCAGGTATCCATTTTGGTTATTTTGAGGTTCCATTTTTTGGTTTTTCATTTTTCTTTTCAGGTCAGTTACTACAGCTTTTCTGTCATTTTGGTTATGCCATTCTGGCAATACTAGCACTATTGTGCATGTGCAATTACTGAAAATGAAAAAATCAAAATAGCAAAATGAACAACAAACCAAAATAACCTAAACAAAAAGCCAAAAAATCCAAACTGACCAAAAGAGAATACCCAAATAATCTGGATATGTAAATACCCATTTTGGTTGCGAGTATTATTTGGATATTTGGAGGGCTGCCTATGGCAGGGATGGGCTCACTCAGGATGAGTCCTGGCCAGATTAGGCCTCAACAGTTACTTTCTCGGGGAATTAGCTTCAATGGTCTCTTTATTCTCCACACAGTCTATATACGCTTACAGCAGTTCTTCGAGCCAGGCATACTCCCTCTGTACCCAGCAGAACCCTCAGTTATTATTATTATTATTATTATAAACATTTAAATAGCGCCAGATGTGTGACTTGGTGCTGTACAAAACATAGAAATAGACATGGTCCCTGCCGGTGGCTTACAATCTAAAAGACAAGGAGGGGGAGACAGAGAGAGGGAACAGTGGGAGAGACAGGGGAGAAGACAAACAAACATTCAAGTGGATGCGAAGTCTCAGGTGCGTGTGCTTAGTTTGGTTACAATCAGGTTGGTTACGGCAGTCTGCCAAGGAGGGCAGACAGTAGGTATATGGGAACGACTAGCAGGCATTGGGAAAGGCGGCAAGGAAAAAGTGGGTCTTGAGGAGGGATTTGAAGGAGCAGAGGGAGGTGACAAGGTGGATGTGGGTAGGGGGGGAGTTCCAGGCATGGGGGGCAGCAAGGAAGAAGGGTCAAAGGCGGTTAGGTGAGCAGGAGAAACGAGGGAGAGTGAGGGAGGGGACAGAGGAAGAGCGGAGAGCACGAGCAGGAGTGCGTAGGGAGATTAGGTCTGAGAGGTAGGGAGGAGTTTGGTTGTGGAGTGTTTTGAACTTGAATACCAGGAGTTTAAACAGGATACATTCAGGAAGGGGGAGCCAGTGAGGAGAGAAGAGGAGAGGCTGCACATGGTCGAAGCAATGGGCAGAGTGAATGACCTTGGTAGCGGAGTTTTGGATTGCGATAAGGGGGGACAGGTGAGAGCGAGGGAGGCCATCAAGGAGGAGGTTGCAATAATCAAGGCAAGAGATAACCATGGCATGAACAAGGGTTTTGGCCGAGGAGGTAGAGAGAAAGGGGCGGATCTGGGCAATGTTATGGAGGGTGAATCGGCAGGATTTGGCAACAGAGTCGATGTACGGTTTAAAAGAGAGGTGCATGTCGAAGATGAAGCCCAAGCTACGGACTTGGAGAACAGGATGGATGGTGACTCCATCGATGCTGATGGGCAGGTTAGAGGGAGAGGAAGAGGAGGGAGGAAAAATGAGGAGTTCAGTTTTGGCCATGTTGAGCTTGAGTTGACGTCACGACATCCAGGTGGAGATATCGGAGAGGCAGTTGACGAGGCGTGAGTGGACAGAGGAGGAGAGAGAGGGAGTAGAAAGATAGTGTTGGGTATCATCAGCGTAGAGATGATATTGGAATCCGTGGGAGGCAATAATTTTGCCAAGGGACAGGGTGTAAATAGAGAAGAGGAGAGGGCCAAGCAAACCCACGGAGACAGAGCTCCCTTCTTAGCTCCTGCCTCTGTCTGCTACTCTTTAGCAGCTCCTCTGGCTGAAGCAGAGTTCTCCCTAACCTAGCCCCTACCTCCTCCCAGCACTGAGCTCTGCTCTTGCTTTTCACGCTCTGTGAGGCTGGCTCTGCCACACCCTTAGCACACCTGACCCAATTATCCCTGGAGATGCACCTTCTTTACAGCCTTGGATGCATCTCCTTAAAGGACCAATGGCCCACACAGACTCTGCCTTGTCACTCTACTAAAATGTAATACTTGTGAAACTGAATAATAAATCTAGTACCCATTTCAGCTCTATTAAATTCCCTCTAATTATTATTAGAGCAAGCATATTAAACAGCATTTAACTAAAGAAACTCTTCTAGAAGGGTGTCTGTCTTGGTTCAAAGACTTTCAAAGTTGGAGAATCTGTCCTCTGTTAGGGATACACAGTAAAGGTATCCTCCCCCTCTTCCCTCCATCTTGGCTTTGGTAGAGTTTGCAGATGTCAGTGAGCCAGTATAGCCTAGTAGGTAAGGTGCTGGATTTCGACTTGGGAAACCAGGGTTTAAATTCTGTATTAACCACGAGCTCTCTGGTGGCCTCAGGCAAGTCACTGGGTCTGATCCCAAGCCCCATGCAGCACACATGATGCATGCATACTTGTGCAATTTAAACACACCCTGCATGCATGTGCATGCATGCTATGTGGACTATGGCTCGTGTGCAAACTGTGCACATATCTATGTGTTAGCTGTGTTGGGGGGCAGGGGTTGGGATCACACCCACTATCTCTCAGTATCACTGGGGTGCCTCTGGGAACTAACGGGTGCTCCAGAGTCATGGGGAACTGGTGTGCCCTGGCACAGACAAGTACTTTAAAGTCCCCTGTTTATATAGGGTCCTGGTCCTGCACATGGTATGTTGGGTGCTGATCCTGCACAGGTAAGTTGTTGGCACACTGATCTCAGCCCCAAGCGGGTTGAGAGTTCCTGGACTCCAGCCACCCGTACAACCAGGCCTATGACACCAATGATGCCAACAGGGTTTCCAGTCTATAGCTGTACTAGCCGCGGTGAGTATATTCAGCTCTATGGACTCTGTATGGTTTGTTCCCACCTGTGAAATCCCTACTATATGAATCCAGCTGCTTGTTGGTTCAGCTTGTCACACCAGTAGAGGCCAGTGCGTGTTCCAAGCCCCTCTGCATTGGTGTCCTCCAAGGAGCACCCAGAGCTCCTCCTAAAGTCACACTGCTGCAACTGAGGATCAGTATTAAATACTCCCATAATACCTCTGGGTAGCTCCACTGATTGGCTCCTGGCTGACTGGCTGGTTAAAACCCTGCCCAGGGAGCCATCTTAGCTGTGATGGCCATTTTGCATCCCACCTGGAAAGCGAACAGGGAGAACTCCTCCTGCAGGCAGCTAAACAGAGCCATAAGAAGTGCCATGCTGGGTCAGACCAATGGTCCATCAAGCTCAGCATCCTGTCACCAACAGTGGACAATGGGGCCAATCCTATGCCTCATGCATTTTGCGTGCACACATGTGCGTAAAGTGCGTGCATGTCCATTGAAGGCACATTGTGACATGTGGAACCCATGCGAATCCTGCTTAGTATTGTGGCCAACCTCTTTCTCTTGGGAGAAGTACCCAAAGACTCACAATGGGCAATCCATTCCCTGTTGTTCCAGCCCCCAACAGTAAGAGGTTACATTCTACAAACCTAAAGAGTCCTCCTGCAGGCTCCCTGTTACACTCAGCCTCATTTATTTTATTTTATTTTATTATTTATTTAGTGAAATTTATATGCTACCCTTCCTGCAAAGGCTCATGGCAGCTTATAAACATAATAAATAATAAATCTCCTTAATGCCCCACCCAATGCTCCCCTACACCCCACGCCCTATTCTATCCCATCCAACCCTATGCCTGCCTGACAAATGCCTAGCCAAGTAGAAAGGTCTTACTTTGTTTCTAGAAAATGAATAAGCTCGGGCTTAGGCGGATCCCCAGGGGGAGGGAGTTCCATAATCATAGGGCAGTCACCGAGAACACCTCCCTGAGTGACCTGACTGTAAAAACACATTGGAGAGATGGCACCTGCAAAAGGGCACCCCTGACTGACCTCAGGGGGTGTGAGGAGACATAAGGAAGGAGGCGATCTTTCAGATACCTGGGGTCCAAGCCATTTAGGGATTTATAGGTTAAAACCAGCACTTGAGCTGTGTCTGGAAAGATATTAGCAGCCAGTGCAGACTCTGGAACACAGGTGTAATGTGCTTCTGGCAACCCATCCCCAACAGAAGGTGGGCCGCCACATTCTTCACCAACTGCAGCTTCCAACAGTCTTCAAGGGCAGCCCCATGCATAGTGCATTACAGTAGTCCAGCCAGCCTTGAGGTTACGAAGTCATGGATGATGGTGGCCAGATCTGAATCTGATAACAACAGTTGCAACCTCCTCACCAGATGTAATTGGTCAAAGGCACTCCTAGCCACTGCCACAACCTGACAAACCAGGCACAGAAGTGGATCCAAGAGCACCCCAAGGCTGTGAACCTGAGTGACAAAAGGAGGTTGGACCCCATCAATAACAAAGGTTCCTACATCTCCCGGGTCACATGGCTGGCCAACCATCATCACCTCAGTCTTGTCTGGATTCAACTTCAATCGGCTTGCCCGCATCCAGTCCTCAATGGCAGCCCGGCACCAGATAAGCAGCACCAAGACTGCAGGACCTGAATCAGATGAAAAGGAGAGGAGAGCTGGATGTCATCATCATATTGTTATCACTTCCCTCTGAATAACCTCACCCAGGGGCCTCAGATGCACATTTAATAGGATTGGAGAAAAGATGGAACTCTGTGGGACTCCCAAGGGGATGATGAGCCATCACCATCCTCTGGGTTCCTGCAGACAGGAATGAGTGAAACCACTCAAGGGTAGTCCCGTGCACTCCTGCCAGGTCCCGCAGCCTTGCTAACAACACCCATGATCAACAGTATCAAAGGCCACTGACAGATCTTACAAAATCAACACACTACAATTTCCCCTGTCAATCTCCAAGCGGAGATCATCAACCAAGGTCACAAGTGCAGTCTCAGTGCCATGTCCAGCACAAAAACCCAACTGACATGGGTCCAGGAATCCAATAGCATCGAAATGTACCTGAAGCTGCATGGAAGCCACCTGTTCAATAACCTTCCCTAAAAAGGGAAGGTTAGAGACAGGGCAATAGATGGCAGGAAAGTCAACATCAAGGGATGGTTTACCTTGACATTATCCTTCTGTAAATTGGGAGTAAAGATAACCTTCCTTACAGGATTATTGTGAGGGTGAACTAGATACGGTAAAAATTGTAAGATTGTAAAGTACTTTAAGCACTACTATATGAATAATCATAGAGTGCTAGCTCCTCTGGAAAGACATTTTAGTAAGAATATCGTATAAACAAAGGAATCAAGCTGGGGAAAGTGTCATCCATTTATGACTGATAAGGAAATTACTTTATTTTCACATATTGTTAAGATGCTTCCTCTTTGTTACGCTTTAGTAATTGCTTTTTAAAGGCTGGCTTGTTATCTTTCCTCCATTTATTTTTAAAATGCCTGTAAATACTCAGCCCACAATTTCCTTAAGAGTTGTAAATAAGTGTGTATCCTCTTGCTTTTCCCTGTTATCTGTCTCCTGAGAAATAGATGGGAAAGGGAGAGATGCTAATATAGGGCTACTCGGAGAACGACATGAAACTGTCAGGAAGTGTCTTATGGAAATCTCACTCTCTCCTTTTAATTGAAATTTCAATGCAAATTCAATGGAAATTTCTAAACTTTACAAGCAGCTGCAGCCTCACACATACAATTCAGATACACCACAAAGCATGGGGAAGAAATCCAGGGAAATCTGACTGTTGCTCAAGGGAAATAATGGATGAATTGTTGCAAGCAATACCAGGTCTTGATTCAGCAAAAGGCTTATGCATATACCTTGTTTTCAGCACTGTTAGCAATCCCAGTGAAATAAACTGGATTATTCACAAAGTGAAAACTTAAGTATATGCATATGTCTTTGCAGTAGCCCATGCCTATTTTGAATTAAGCTCCAGAAATTTCTCTCAATTGATAGATTTTATCAGACGCCATAAATCATGAGAAAGGATAATTTGCATATTATAATCACGGAGCGAGAAGGGACTTAGAGGGTCAACTAGTCCAACCCCATGCTTGGATGCAGAGGACTATAGCTATGGCATCCTTGACAGATTGTTTTCCAGCAGAGTGTCAAGCCCCACCGGGGGCGCCGACTCCCTGCAGAGGCATAGTGGCGGTGGGGGGGTTTCCTCGGGCCCAGCTGCGGCTGCACCGGGGCCCTCCAGCGTGCTTCCCCCCTCCGCAGTGACGCAGAGCGCGTTCCCGCCCACACAAGACACGCCCTCGAGGCAGCTGTGGGCAGGACAGGAGGAGTCGACCCCTGAGTGAAAGCTAAGTGTTGTTATTGAAATCCCTTTGTGCGTTTCTGGAGATTAACGGTGTTGCTTCCCTGTGGGTTGTGTGTGACTGATTGATTCCCTGTATTCTATCCCTGAATTGAGTGTGAGCGAGCCTGAGTGAGAGTGTGGGGTGTGTTTGCGTGGAGTGTGAGTCCACTTCCCGCTTCCCCTTTTTCCCTAGGTTCTTCCCCCATTCCCCTGCAAGAGTGTTAGTGCCTCATACCTGCCCCTGTGTTCCTGGGTCCCCTTACCTTACCTTCCGGGCACCATCCCTACACACTTCCCCTTTCCCCCTCACCTTATTGTGGGTCAAGTATGTAGTGCAAGGCAGACTGTGGCTCAGACTCCCTGTAACCACCGGGCACCCTATGATGATAGGAACCTGGGCAGTGTGAGGCCTATAGGTCCACCCACTATCCTGACGGAAATTTATTCCCAGAGAGACCCTTTCAATGTTGGGAGCCTGACCCAGTGCGTTGGATAGCGGGGTGTGTGGGTGGCGGTGACCCCAGCCTGGGAGGGCATTATCCTGGGGTTTGCCCCTTCCCCTGTGACACAGAGGCATAGTTAGGTTGGAATGGGCCCTAGTGCATAAGAGGGAATGTTTCCACTTCCCACCCCTATTCCTCTCAGCAGCAGGGGATGCAGCTGCACCAGGGAGTATGGGCCACCAGTAGAACTGCAACTGGGTAGCCAACAAGTCAAGCACCATGCCAAATCTAGGGTGCCCATCTCACCCTAGTTGCATTTTGGAAAGGCTGACCTTATGACAGGGTGACCTGAGGAAGCCACCCCGGGCCCTCCACTTTCTGAGCAGGGGCATAGCGCCCATTGAGTGAACCCAACATAAATCCAGGGGCTGCTAGGTCCCAGGGGCTGAAGTCTTCCTGGTGTGCAGGGCACACCCACATCATGGGTGGTCCCCATCCCTCACCTGACTCTGCATGCTAGTAGTGCTGCTGCTGCTGCAGCAGCAGCAGCAGCAGCAGCAGCAGCGGGACAAGGATCAGACAGGGAGATAAAGTAGTTTGTAAACAAACTCCTCCGCATGTGAGTGATCAGAAGGTTGTTGCCTTGTAAAGAAGGTTCTTCAAGATGGTTCCTAACATTCTCAGAACTGGGTTGTGCATAGGGATGGGCGAACAGATTGCGGTTCATGTTTGGGCGTTCGGTTTGGTCCGGTTCAGTTCGGGCGTTTGGTTCAGTCATTGGGTTCGTTTGCCGAGTTTGGGTTTGGCCGTTCAGTTTGGTTCAGTTTGGGCATTCGGAAAAAGTATTGCGAGACCACGTGATCACACCTGAAACCGGAAAATCGAGTGCGTGCGGAGCTGTGTGACAAGAGAGTGTGTGTGTGGCTGGCTGTTCGGTTTCGAGTGTTTTGTCTGTTTGTGTTTGGTTTGGCTGTGTTGTTTTTGTTGGTGAGTGTTGGTGGGTGTCTGTGTGTTGTTGTCTGTGTGTGAGTGAGGTTTTTTGGGGGGTGGAAACGAAGAAGACGGGGACCAACTTGGTGCTCCCGGAGCTGGTGGTGGTGGTGGAGGAGGAGGAGGAGGAGGAAGCGGTTGCTGGGCCAGCCCCTGGACCATCAGTGGTGGTGGCCGGTGTCATGGAGAAACATAGCCTTGTCACTGTGACACGTCACCATACTACAGGAAATGCAAAGAGATACCAAAATGTGTATTTGGGAACACTTGCCAGACGGAACCCTGTGGAGATGTAGATGAACCTTTATGTTTGCCTGGGTTGCCTACGTGTCACATTGCAGGTCTCCCCGAAGGTGGGAACAGAGACAAAGAAGGAGGCAGACTACTTAAAGAGGCCAGTGAGTCACCTTAGAGAGTTCTCTCCCAGAGCCATCTTGAGAATCTGCATACGAAAGCCTGCCAGCAGCAAGGCTGGAGAAGCCATGAACAGAGAGGCATGATTTTGCTCTCTACCAACTATGAAGCCAGTGCCCAGCCGCTTATATTGAGGGCTGAGAGGAACCAGAACTTATGGACCTTTATAGGGTAAGATGCTGATTTAGGAACTGAACCAATATAGGTCAGGAATGCGTTATATTTACCTTTGATTTCTAGTAACCACTCTGTACTAACTATCTTGCTTACGTAATCATAAGCTTACTTCTTATCTTTATGAAGAAAGTTGTGTGTCTAACATTGTAACACAAGTGAGCAACAAGAGCCCTCAAGCTCTTACGAACCCAGAGAGTAAAGAGTCTGTTAACGGGAAGGATCGGGCCCTTGAGAGACAAAGGAGTTTCCCTGCGGCAGACTTGAATTAGCCAGAGAGAGAAACTAATTCAAGAGGGCTGTGCGCAAGGGAAACTGAGTCACTAGAACTCGGTAAAGTGGGGATGTGGACCTCCAACCCGTGACAGTAACTGTCAAATGATGAAGAGTGTCCACTGCCTGGAGAACTGCCTTATGGAACAGTTACAGATGCTCGAGGTGGAGAAAAAGAAGGTGGAGGCGTAAGGCCAGTATGTCTCCACCAAGATGCAATGCCTGGAACTGTACCACCAGATGGTCTCCAGGTGGCATTGGGACATGGAAGGGGCTGTGGAGTTTGCTGTCACCCAAGGCTACGAGATGGAAGAGGACCGTGTGGATGCCCCTCAGTTCTGTGCTGCGCCCCAGCACCTTCTGCCTTTCCCCCAAGTCCCGGGGGACAGGCACAGAGACTAATCGTTTTTCCTTTATAAGTTTCCTTTACATTTTTGGTTTTGGTTTCATAATGTTGCTGTAAATAGTTTAAATAAAAGTTGTTATATTTGTTGTTACAAGCTTCATTTCACCTGTCCAAGCTTTTATCTCTATGTGCTGAAGTTCTGGAAGGCATGTGACAGAATCTCATACAGCTTGTTGATCCCTACAAGCAGCATCTGGCTGGCTCCACATGTAACGTAGTTAAGGTATTAACCAAAAGATGTGCCAGGCAGCAACAGGGTCTCAACTTGCAAACAGCCCCCCAGGAGGGGCAGGACTTGTGTCTGTGTGGGTGTGCCAGAGAGAAAGAGAGACAGGCTCCTTGGCAGCGGGCGGTGGGTGCTGGTGGTTAGACAGTGGATTGCTGGTTGCCAGGGTACAGAACCCTTTGCATAGAGAGCATTTTTATGGGCCCAGTGGCTGGGGGCCTTTGGCAGCAGCAGGTTGCCAGGGTAAAGAACCCTTTGCACAGACAGCATATAGGCCTGTGAGGTGGGGGCCTTTGGCAACAGAAAACATGGGTTTCCAGAGCAGGCAGGCAGCATGGCATGAGCAGCATTCAGGCAGGATTTGAGCTTGGAAACCTGGACGGGAAGGCAGTCAGGCAGTCATGGCAGCTTGGCATGAGAGGCAGGCAGGCAGGCGGGCTGAGGCAAGCTTTGATCTGGCAATAGCAACCTGGGCGGGCAGGAAGGCAGCATGACATGAGCGGCAATCAGGCAGGCCTTGAGCTTGGCATCCTGGGCGGGCAGACAGACTGCATGGCATGATTGGGAGCCGCAGTAGCCATCGAGTTTCCAGGGTACAGACCCCTTGGCTGGCACATACAACGTATAGGCAGCAGACATTGGTTGCCAGGGTACAGAACCATTGGCACAGATGGCATATAGGCTTGGCCTGGGGGCCATTGGCACCAGCAGACATTGGTTGCCAGGGTACAGAAACCTTGGCACAGAAAGCATATAGGTCTGGGGCCATTGGCACCAGGAAACAGTGGGTTGCCAGAGTACAGAACCCTTGGCACGGATGGCATATAGGCCTGGCCTGGGGGCCATTGGTACCAGTAGACATTGATTGCCATCATACAGATGGCACAGACAGCATATACGCCTGGCCTGGGGCCCATTGGCATATATGAGGGGGGCAGGGTAGGTGCCAGGCATTGGGAGGGAGGTACAGCACCTCAGCAGCATAGGAGCAGTACTCCTAGCCCAGACTGAGGTGGAGGAGGAGAAACCCCATCCCGACTGCCCCTGGGATGGGATGGGTGTGCCACTGCACCATCACTCCTTGTCCAGGGGCAGCTCGGGGAATCCCAACAACGGAAGGTTGACCTTTAAGGAACAACAACTGCTCCACCAACTTGGCCCCCAGTCTCAGGTGGTACGGGGAGCAAATGTCCCCTGCCACAGAGAACACCCGCTCGCTGGGGACACTGGTTGGTGGGCAGGACAAAATACCCTTGGCCACATTTGACAGGGCCAGCCACACATTGGTATTGCTGGCCCAGTAGGCCAAGGGATCGCTGCATGGCTCCTCCTCCAGGTAGGTCTCCACTGCTGCTGAGGCACCATCATACTCCCTCTGGTAGCTCTGGGTGGGCACCACCTGTCCCACTGCCTTCAGCCACGCTGCTTGCCCTTTTGTGCTGGCCCCCATGCTCCCCAGAGTGGCCTGCACACAGGAGGAGCTGCTGGCAGTAGGGGTCCTGCTGCTGCTACTCATCCTGCTGCTGGTGCTGCTGCTATCGCTAGGGCTGGGAACAGGGATAGACCCAGATGGCTGGAAGGGGTCGCTGCTTCCACTCCCACCATCCCCAGGGGCATACTGCTGTATGGACCACTCTGCCTGCCGGACCTTCTGCACAAGCGCACCCTTCTGGAGGCCATAGACCGCTGTCTCACATGCCCTGCTGCCTTTGATCCTGGGGTCCAGCATGGTTGCCAGGACATATTCCTCCCAGTGCAGGAGCTCATCAAAGCATGCACTCAGCCCCACCTTCAGCTTCCATGCCAAGTCACATGTCTCATCATAGATCTTCCTGCCCGGAGGGTCACAAACTCGCCCCCCGAGAATCTCGTCCAGGCTCCTCTAGAGACTATGGACCAGCGGGATCACCTGGCTGAGGGTGGCGGTGGAACTGCTCATGGTCTCCGTCACGGCCAGCAACGGTCTCAGGACGAAAACCATGTGAGCTAGAATCTCCCATTCCTTTTGTTGTACCCTGGAGGTGCCTTAATGTCTGTCTCCAGTTCCACCTGATGCAGGGTGGCTTTTTGCTTAAGAAGCCGCTCAAGCATCAGGAAGGTGGAATTCCACCTTGTGGAGACATCCTGGATGAGCTGGTGCACCGGGGACCATTGCTCGGCCTCGTTCTCCCAGAGGAGCTCGCTGCCCATTCATGCTCCGGTTAAAGAACCCCGCCAGCTTCCTCCCCCGGTTGACCAGGGAGCCAAGAGTGCCTGTCCCAATACCCTTATCCCCCAAGCCCAGAGTATCCTTCACCACAAGATGGAGGGTGTGTGTGGTGGAAGGAATGCTTGTGAAGCCCCCGTCACAGACTGCCTTTAGTATATTAGCTGCATTGTCTGTGACCACACACCCCTTGGTGAAGGCCACGCCTGGCGGGACCCACTCCCTCACCATGGCAGCCAGGGCTGCCTCGAGGTTCCTTGAGGTGTGACAACTGTCCATTACATGTGCTTGAAGCAGGGCACAACTGTACCCTGCTTCAGGGCCCCTCCTGCCACTGTCAAGCGCTGCCTCTGGGCCCTGCCACCAGTGTGCCTGCTCCTTCAAAGGCCTAAACAGCTGTGGCACCACACTCTGACTTAGGGTGGAGCAGGAAGGCAGCTTAAAGTTGCGGGCCAGGAACCCAATCAGCCAGTGGAAGCCCTTGTCCTCCACAATTGAGAAGGGCTGCCCATCCAGGGCAATCATTTCTTCCAACATACGCTTTGCTTTCTCTTTGAAGCCAGTGCCATGGCACCCTGACGATGGCCTTGACAGATTCCCCCACCTCAGCTCCTCCATGGTGGACTGACGGCGCTTCTGGGGAGGCTCCTGCTGCTTTTCTGCCCCCCTAGCAGGAGGAATACTGCTCCTGCTGGTAGAGGCAGCAGTTGGTGCTGGTGCAGGACGCTTGCCCACTGAAGGAACCGGGTGCCTGGCCGCTGCAGTTGGGAACCTGCTTGCATCCACTTCCCCTGCCTTCCCGCTGAGCAGCAGAGCACTGTGGCATGACTTTAGGTGCCTTGCCATTGCTATTGTCCCAAGGATTGCTGAGCACCTGCCCACGCTTAACCACCTTTTTGCACACAGTGCACTGCACCTCTCTGGGATCATCTGCTCGCACCTGCTATAAATGATCCCAGACTGAGGATGTTTTCCCCCCTCCTGCCTTCTGGCCCGCCCTGGGTGATGCACTGCTGCCAGCACTGCTGGGAGGGGGAGAACTTGGTGGCACTGGTGACACAGCTCTGGGAGGAGGCTCAGCCATCACCTCAACTGCAGACATCTCTTCTAGGGCACTAGTATCTGCCTCCGACTCACTGTCCACCATCACGGTGATGTCCCGTGAAGTGGAGTACTGGGACCCTGAGGCTAGACAGCCCATTCCCGCCATGCTGCTGGCACTCTCCCTGTGCCCCCCTCTATAGCTGCTGCTGCTGCTGCTGCTTCTGCTGCTGCTGCTCCTCTCCCTACTGACATTGCCCGGGGATCTGGTCCTGCCTCTAGCAGCTGGGGTGGGATCCACCAGCTATGGACTGTTGGGGATCACCTCGACAGTGGGGGACATTGGTGGCCCTGGAGGAACATCAGAAGCAGCACCAGCACCTGCTCCAGCACCAGCACCAGCAGAGACAGATGCAGCCTCAAGTCCTGCAGGCCTTCCAGGTCCCTGTGTCGCAGTGGAGGAAGGCACTGCCAGGAGGCGATGCTGAGCCGTTGAAGCCTGGGGCCCTAAAGCAGGCCTGCTGAGTTTGGGGTGTGGTGATGTGCTCTGCCTCTGGCTACTGCTGCTGCCAGCTGCCAGTCCCCTGGCACAGTCCCTTCTGCCTCCAGCACGTGCCCCATTGCCTCCCCTACGGGCAGCAGACCGGTCTTTCCTTCCCTTCTCCATTTCTCCCTTCAAAAAAATGTTTTTATATTGTTTTTTTACTTATTTTTTAAAATTGGCATGCAGAGGCTATTTTGTGGGCCCAACTAGGCATGGATACTCTTTTTAAAAAATGGTCCCCTTGCTATTTTCCATCCTAATTGTGTACACTTTCTAATTTTATTTGTTTGTGTGTGTGGATTAGGTGAAAAGGGCAAGGTTTTCTTTGCTTGAATTTTCCCTGCATTTCAAAATGGTGCCTTTGGACTGTTTTCAGTTTGGTGTGATATGGGTTTTCTGCAAGAATGCTATGCCATGTGTTATGGTATGCAATTTAGAACTTCATGTAATAGTGTTGTGTTTTTCTTCATTTTCTATGTGTTTTGGTTGTGCCTAGTGGCTTTTTTTCTTTAACAAACTTAAATTAATTAAGATGGCTTGCTTGCTTACTGTGTGTGTTTTACGCACTGCTGCTTTCCCCCCTCCACACTTCCAGCCATGCAGAGGCTATTTTGTGGGCCCAGGAGGGGGAAATATATTTTTTTATTTATATATAAAATTTTATCCCGCCCCTCCTGCCATGCAGCTCGGGGCGGCTCACAACATTTTAAAATACAATAAAAACAATTAAAATAATCATCAATAATATAAAACAATCAACAGGACTAGCAAAACAATCTAAAAACCAAAAATAGGTGGGGGAACTAAAAACCCCACACCCTACCCACCCTCCCTCCCAAAGGCCTGGGCGAATAGCCAGGTCTTACAGTTTCACCGGAATATTAACAGGCTAGGGGCCAGGCGAGCTTCCTCTTGAAGGGAGTTCCACAGCCGTGGTCNAAGAACCCCGCCAGCTTCCTCCCCCGGTTGACCAGGGAGCCAAGAGTGCCTGTCCCAATACCCTTATCCCCCAAGCCCAGAGTATCCTTCACCACAAGATGGAGGGTGTGTGTGGTGGAAGGAATGCTTGTGAAGCCCCCGTCACAGACTGCCTTTAGTATATTAGCTGCATTGTCTGTGACCACACACCCCTTGGTGAAGGCCACGCCTGGCGGGACCCACTCCCTCACCATGGCAGCCAGGGCTGCCTCGAGGTTCCTTGAGGTGTGACAACTGTCCATTACATGTGCTTGAAGCAGGGCACAACTGTACCCTGCTTCAGGGCCCCTCCTGCCACTGTCAAGCGCTGCCTCTGGGCCCTGCCACCAGTGTGCCTGCTCCTTCAAAGGCCTAAACAGCTGTGGCACCACACTCTGACTTAGGGTGGAGCAGGAAGGCAGCTTAAAGTTGCGGGCCAGGAACCCAATCAGCCAGTGGAAGCCCTTGTCCTCCACAATTGAGAAGGGCTGCCCATCCAGGGCAATCATTTCTTCCAACATACGCTTTGCTTTCTCTTTGAAGCCAGTGCCATGGCACCCTGACGATGGCCTTGACAGATTCCCCCACCTCAGCTCCTCCATGGTGGACTGACGGCGCTTCTGGGGAGGCTCCTGCTGCTTTTCTGCCCCCCTAGCAGGAGGAATACTGCTCCTGCTGGTAGAGGCAGCAGTTGGTGCTGGTGCAGGACGCTTGCCCACTGAAGGAACCGGGTGCCTGGCCGCTGCAGTTGGGAACCTGCTTGCATCCACTTCCCCTGCCTTCCCGCTGAGCAGCAGAGCACTGTGGCATGACTTTAGGTGCCTTGCCATTGCTATTGTCCCAAGGATTGCTGAGCACCTGCCCACGCTTAACCACCTTTTTGCACACAGTGCACTGCACCTCTCTGGGATCATCTGCTCGCACCTGCTATAAATGATCCCAGACTGAGGATGTTTTCCCCCCTCCTGCCTTCTGGCCCGCCCTGGGTGATGCACTGCTGCCAGCACTGCTGGGAGGGGGAGAACTTGGTGGCACTGGTGACACAGCTCTGGGAGGAGGCTCAGCCATCACCTCAACTGCAGACATCTCTTCTAGGGCACTAGTATCTGCCTCCGACTCACTGTCCACCATCACGGTGATGTCCCGTGAAGTGGAGTACTGGGACCCTGAGGCTAGACAGCCCATTCCCGCCATGCTGCTGGCACTCTCCCTGTGCCCCCCTCTATAGCTGCTGCTGCTGCTGCTGCTTCTGCTGCTGCTGCTCCTCTCCCTACTGACATTGCCCGGGGATCTGGTCCTGCCTCTAGCAGCTGGGGTGGGATCCACCAGCTATGGACTGTTGGGGATCACCTCGACAGTGGGGGACATTGGTGGCCCTGGAGGAACATCAGAAGCAGCACCAGCACCTGCTCCAGCACCAGCACCAGCAGAGACAGATGCAGCCTCAAGTCCTGCAGGCCTTCCAGGTCCCTGTGTCGCAGTGGAGGAAGGCACTGCCAGGAGGCGATGCTGAGCCGTTGAAGCCTGGGGCCCTAAAGCAGGCCTGCTGAGTTTGGGGTGTGGTGATGTGCTCTGCCTCTGGCTACTGCTGCTGCCAGCTGCCAGTCCCCTGGCACAGTCCCTTCTGCCTCCAGCACGTGCCCCATTGCCTCCCCTACGGGCAGCAGACCGGTCTTTCCTTCCCTTCTCCATTTCTCCCTTCAAAAAAATGTTTTTATATTGTTTTTTTACTTATTTTTTAAAATTGGCATGCAGAGGCTATTTTGTGGGCCCAACTAGGCATGGATACTCTTTTTAAAAAATGGTCCCCTTGCTATTTTCCATCCTAATTGTGTACACTTTCTAATTTTATTTGTTTGTGTGTGTGGATTAGGTGAAAAGGGCAAGGTTTTCTTTGCTTGAATTTTCCCTGCATTTCAAAATGGTGCCTTTGGACTGTTTTCAGTTTGGTGTGATATGGGTTTTCTGCAAGAATGCTATGCCATGTGTTATGGTATGCAATTTAGAACTTCATGTAATAGTGTTGTGTTTTTCTTCATTTTCTATGTGTTTTGGTTGTGCCTAGTGGCTTTTTTTCTTTAACAAACTTAAATTAATTAAGATGGCTTGCTTGCTTACTGTGTGTGTTTTACGCACTGCTGCTTTCCCCCCTCCACACTTCCAGCCATGCAGAGGCTATTTTGTGGGCCCAGGAGGGGGAAATATATTTTTTTATTTATATATAAAATTTTATCCCGCCCCTCCTGCCATGCAGCTCGGGGCGGCTCACAACATTTTAAAATACAATAAAAACAATTAAAATAATCATCAATAATATAAAACAATCAACAGGACTAGCAAAACAATCTAAAAACCAAAAATAGGTGGGGGAACTAAAAACCCCACACCCTACCCACCCTCCCTCCCAAAGGCCTGGGCGAATAGCCAGGTCTTACAGTTTCACCGGAATATTAACAGGCTAGGGGCCAGGCGAGCTTCCTCTTGAAGGGAGTTCCACAGCCGTGGTCCCACCACCGAGAATGCCCTCTCCATCGTGGCCCCCCGCTTAACACGGGGGACCTCCAGGAAGGCACCC
>QEPC01012760.1:183948-197561 GCA_003113815.1 Sphenodon punctatus
CCAAAGTTGGACCGGCCAGATCATCCAGCCAGGTTTCTGTGATGCATGCGAGGTCCACGGCCCCATCCAAGATTAAATCATGGATAATTGGGGCCTTGTTGACAACGAACCTCGCATTCAACAGCACCAGTCCCCCACATGCGGACCCTGGACCCAGCACCTCCCTCTCCCTCAGCGGGGGGGAGATGACCAACACACTCCTCAGGCAACTTGAACCCCTAGGGGCCCGTGCCTTCCCACCCCGTGGACCATACCGTCCATGGCCCAGCACAACACCAATGGCCATGCCCTCCCCTCCGTCCACCCAATCCTGGCCCTTCAGACCTGGCTGTTCACCCAACAGCCCTCCCCCCCTCCACTAACCCTCCCAGCGCTCCCCCTGCTCTCACCAGGGGGGTCGCTGGGTCCACCCCCCTTTTTACCCCCTGCTTACCTACAACCCCACCCTACCACCCTAGCCCTGTACAAGAGAGAAGCCCACACAAAAACACACAATAACCCCCAGCCACCCCCTGCGGCCCTGTAGTGCCACAAAGTTCCACGCCTTTTGGCCGCGGCCCTTCGTACCGCGAGCCTGCGGCCGTGGCCTGTGGCTCAGCCGCTGTCCACGGGGATTTAAGCCCCCAACTACTTCCGAGTGGGGGGGAGGGGATAGGTCAGCCCACGTGGCTGGCCTCTGTGTTCCCCCCCTCTCCTCCAGGGCTCACAGTTTGTTGTTTTTCATCCCCCCACAGGGCACCATGACCAACAGCGGCGGCAGCGACAGGATCAGCAGCAGCGCACCCCCCCGCCGACGGCAGAGCCCAAAAGCCCCCCTCACCAGCAGCGAGGCAGGTAAGGATGGATGGGGAAAAAACCCAGCAGGCTCCTGCGGCTCAGGCGCTGTCCTCTGGGCTTTATTCCCCCAGCTACTTCTGGGTGGGGGGAGGGGATAGGTCAGCCCACATGTCTGGCCTCTGTGTTCCCCCCCTCTCCCCCAAGGCTCACAGTTTGTTGTTTTTCATCCCCCCACAGGGCACCGTGACTAGCAGCGGCGGCAGCGACAGGAGCAGCAGCGGAGCACCCCCCCGCTGGTGGCAGAGCCCAAAAGCCCCCCGAACCAGCAGCGAGGCAGGTAAGGATGGATGGAGAAAACCCCCAGCAGGCTCCTGCAGCTCAGCCGCTGTCCTCAGGGCTTTAAGCCCCCAGCTACTTCCAGGTGGGGGGGGAGGGGATAGGTCAGCCCACGTGGCTGGCCTCTGTGTTCCCCCCCTCTTCCCCAAGGCTCACAGTTTGTTGTTTTTCATCCCCCCACAGGGCACCATGACCAGCAGCGGTGGCAGCGACAGGAGCAGCAGCAGAGCACCCCCCCACCGGTGGCAGAGCCCAAAAGCCCCCCGCACCAGCAGCGAGGCAGGTAAGGATGGGTGGGAAAAAAACCCAGCAGGCTCCTGCGGTTCAGCCGCTGTCCCCGGGGCGTTAAGCCCCCAGCTACTTCCGGGTGGGGGGGAGGGGATAGGTCAGCCCACGTGGCTGTCCTCTGTGTTCCCCCCCTCTCCCACAAGGCTCACAGTTTGTTGTTTTCGTCCCCCCACAGGGCACCATGACCAACAGCGGTGGCAGCGACAGGAGCAGCAGCGGAGCACCCCCCCGTCAGTGGCAGAGCCCAAAAGCCCCCCGCACCAGCAGTGAGGCAGGTAAGGATGGATGGAAAAAAAAACCAGCAGGCTACTTTTATTGGTTGCTTTTATTTCCCTGTTTCTTTGACTGTTCTAATTAATAGCCTTTTATCATCTTTCCTGAGGGTATGTAATTCCATTATTAATTGTATAGTTTTGCTTAGGCTCCACCTACCATTGGCCACACCCACTTCTGGCCCCTCCCTGCACCCCACCAGCCTTAAGACCCACCAGCCATCACTGATCTATAGTGAGACTGCACCTTGTATATTGTGTGCAGTTCTGTTCGCCCCATCTCAAAAAAGATACTGTAGAATAAGAAAAGGTACAAAGAATGGGAACAAAATGATAAAGGGTGTGGAACGGCTTCCATACAAAGAGAGGCTTGATTAGGGTGGTTCAGTTTGGATAAGAGACAACTGAGAGGGGATATGACTGAAGTTTATAAAATCATGAGTGGTGTGGAAAGAGTAAATGGGGAGCGGTTATTTACCATCTGTGATGAACCAGTCAAATAGGAGGGGGATGTCCTGGTCTGCCTGCTGGGTGGAATTGGCTCAGAGGGAGGAAGCCTGGGTTACCCTGGCCCCTGCCATGGGCTTGACCCTCCTCCCCACCCCTTCTGTCCCACTGTGGAGTACTCTGGGAGCAAAGGCTCGGATTCTCCCCAGACAGTCCCTTCACTTGACTAGTCTGATGCCATTCTTTCAGTCTGTCACTGGGGCTCACTCCTCTCTCAAGCCAGGCTGCTAGTCTTGCTCTGTCTCTGACCCCCACCCTGTGTACCTGGACAGAGCACATTTTATCTACCTTTCTGGGGCCAGAAAATGTCCCCCTCCCCGGTGTTGCTTCATGCCTGATGCTACTACTGGTGCTCGGAGATGACGCCACACCCGCATGATTTTGTTCCTATGGGGATTTTCTGGCTGTTGCCTACAGCTGCATTTCACCACTCCTGTTTCCAGCTCACATCCTCCCAGATGGTATTAGAACTAGAGAATGCTCCATGAAGCTAACTGGCAGTAGATTTAATTTTTTTATTATATCTTTTATCTAATATTATATCTATCTATCTATCTACACTAAATCTAACTGCTATAACTATTCTAAATGCTATCAACTAAATGGATGATCTATCTAATAAGTACAAAGGCCTACTCCTACAAACACTAAAACAAAATACTAAACGCTGTATCTCTATCACTAAGCTAACTCCTACAACTGTCTACTATCTCTACTCTATCTATCTATATATGGGATGGGGATGGGGGGATCACAAACAACACAAGGAGGGGTACAAAACTGAAATGAAACCTTAATCAATCTAATAAACCTACTCTAAATGAATAAAAAAACAGGGGAAGGAAATCTGGAATGGAATATATAGAGAGAGAGGGAGAGGGAAAGGATTCAATGGAGGTGGGAGGGAGGAAGGAAGATTGAGCACAGGGAACACAGGGAGGGGTAAAAATGAAAAATAACACCTAAATCTATCTAATATAATCTAAACAAATTATAGTATGCAGGTAAATGGGTTCGATGGGTGAAATGGGAGGAGGATGGCAGTGGGTTAGGAATAGGAAGGAACAAAAACTGCTGGGAGAGGGAGCCTTCTGGAACGCCTGCTGTCAGGAACAGTGACTAGCTCAGAATGTGTTGGGAATGGGGGAGGCAATAAGTTTTGTTTCTTGCTGTGCCCGCCTCACCGCAAGCCCCATTGGCTCCATGCAGCCTAGCCCGTGGCCAATAGAATGTGAAGCCAATGGTCTGAGGCAAAAATGGATGGTGATTGGGCAGACTGGCTGCCACTCCAAGCCTCTCCACTCCTGGTGCCTGGAAGTCTGCTCCTCAGATGACTCCCCCTCCCTGTCACGTTTTGCCTTCCAGTGACACGTTTTTGTCACCTGAACTCCTCCAAACGTGATCCGAACTGAACAAACTGTTCGGTTGTTTCAGAGTTCGGAATCAGGTTTGGTTGGCAGGTTCGGGTTCGGATTCAGGTTCAGGTTCGGTTGCCCGAACAGGCCGAGTTCAGGCCGAACTCTGAACTTCTGAACTGCATTCACCCATCCCTAATGGTGGGAAATGGGAGCAGGATGGCAATGGATTAGGAATAGGAATAGGAAGGAACAAAAACTGCTGGGAGAGCGAGCCTTCTGAAATGCCTGTTGTCAGGAACAGTGACTAGCTCAGAAGATGTTGGGAAGGGGGCAGGCCAAGGAGTTTTGTTTCTTGCTGCACCTGCCTCACCGCAAGCCCCATTGGCTCCATGAAGCCTAGTCCATGGCCAATCGAAGACTGCGAAGCCAGTGGTCCGAGGCGAAAAGGGATGGTGATTGGGCAGGCTGGCTGCTACTCCAAGCCTCGCCACCCCTGGTGCCTGGAAGTCTGCTCCTCAGCTGACTCCCCCTCCCTGTCACGTTTTGCCTTCCAGTGACATGTTTTTGCCACCCAAACTCACCCGAACACGATCCAAACTGACCAAACTGTTTGGTCATTTCGATGTTCGGAATCAGGTTCGGTTTGGTCAGTTTGGGTTTGGGTTCGGGTTCGGTAGTCCAAACAGGCCGAGTTCGGACTGAACTCTGAACTTCTGAACCGTGTTCGCCCATCCCTAGTTGTACATGCTCACCATATTCAAATAATAGACCACGTGATGGTCTCGAGCTCCTCTAGTATAAAAAGCACTCTCCATCTCAGAATGACAGTTCCTTTCAACCCTTTCTAGGAATATAAGAAAATTCCATTCGGGGCTGGAAGGGTGTGTGTTAGGAGACATCTCGAAGAACCTTGTTTACAAGGCAGAAACCTTTTGTTTTTCTTTGAGTGGCTCCTCACAGACCCTGTTTACAAAGCTTCACTGGGTGGAGGGTTCTGTGGGCATGCTGATGCATGGGAAAGGCATACACATGGCCGCACATGCATCCCCACTCACCCTCCACTTATCCGCATCCATGGAGTAACCGCCGTTTCCCCCAGTTGCTCCATGCATGGGGAAAAGTGTGTGTGTGTGGGATGAGTGGGGATGCGTGTTAGGTGGCGTGTGCACCCCTCCTCACCACAGTCACCACATTGTTCACACGGGGCTCCCCCACCCATGAACATGCAGAAATCTGCATGTTTGTTGTTAATGGGTGGGAGAGGCCCCTGTAAAAAAGGCCACATTCTCACAACTGTCTTACTTATACTATCTTAGGTGATGTCAACTGGTGGGCCTCTTTGTTGGCCCCTCTATTCACTGCTATTAATTCCTCAGGTCGGATTCCTAAAGCCTGGTTAAAAAGCTTAGTTGTGCCTATTTTCAAAAAAGGAGATCCAGGAGTGCCTTCTAATTACCGTCCTATCAGCTTGTTATCTATTGTTGGGAAATTGTATGCTAAATACCTTCTTTCCAAGCTTCTAGCTTGGCTAGATGACAACGATATTATTTTTCCCGAACAAGCTGGATTTAGGGCAGGCCAATCTACCCTGGATCATGCCTACGTACCTAAGCATTTGTCCATCAAGTACATACTACGCCACAAGAAAACTTCTCTATTTTGCTGCTTTGTCGACCTTAGGGCGGCGTTTGATACCATCAAAAGGGATAGCCTCTGGGTGAAACTTAGGCAGTCTTCTATCGACAGGCGTTTGTTATACCTGATTGTAGAACTCCATCGGGATAATTCCATAAAGGTTCGCCCTGCTAGGAATGGTCCACTTTCAAGCGATGTTCCTCTTTGTAGAGGTGTACGTCAGGGATGTATATTGGCTCTGGCACTATTTAGTTTGTATGTTAACAATCTTATCCCCCATATGGCAGGAAACAATTTACATGCCCCTAAGCTAGGTGCTTGGAGGTTACCCATCTTATTGTACACAGATGATACTGTCTTGATATCAGCATCCCAAGTTGGTCTGCGCAAGGGCATGGACAGGTTTCTGCTTTATTGTAAACAACAGAATCTGTGTATTAATTATTCTAAGACCAAGGTCTTGGTAATAGGACATGCCCGTTATCAGCATAGATGGTTAATGGATGGGATTGTAATCGACCAGGTCCGTGTTTTTAGGTATTTGGGGGTGGTGTTTTCTGCAACAGGCTAATGGTCTGCGCATTTCAAAGCAGCCAGTTTATTGGCCCGTAAAACTACCAACTCTATGATGGGTTTTTTCCACTCCCAAGGTGGAAATCTGGTGGCCCCGGCTCTGTCCCTGTTCAAGGCAAAAGTGATTCCGCAGTTACTGTATGTGGTGGTCATTTGGGGTCTTTATTTCTTACATAAGCTTGAAAGTATACAAAATGTCTTCCTTCGTGCAGTACTTGGTTTGCCTCCTTGTGTCCCCCAGGTAATTTTGAGGGCTGAGTTGGCTGTGAGTACTATCAGAACCAGGGTCCTGCTAGCCATTTTTAAGTTCTGGCTGAGAGTGGTGGTTTCACCCCCTCCGTCATCGTCCCTTTCGTCATTTATAGCCGCTGACAATCTAACTGGTTTTTGGTATGAGGGGTTGGAATTGGAAGTACTTAAACTTGTCTTTTCAAAGACCTTTTGCACCCATTGGATTATAAAGGGGCAGTTGCTTTGATTAAGAATAGGATTTATGACCAGGAGCAGCAAAGGGAGCTTGCTGCCCTGTCTGCCCAGAGGATTGCCCCGGATGATATCCTCCCTACCCCCAACCTCCACCCTCCCCAATATATCAGTCTGTGGCAAAGATGGCCCCTTAGAAAGGCCTTGGCCTCGATGCACTGTGGTGTTTTCCCTTCTTCTCTGTTGGAGGGCAGATATAGGAATGTCCCAAGAGACCAGAGACTATGCCCCCATTGCGATTTGGCTACCGTGGAGACTCCAAGACATATGCTCTTGGATTGCCCAAAGTTTAGCCTATTAAGAGAGAGAGATATTGGCCCTTATGCTAATTTATCTCGGGGAAGTAAGGAACTCCTACTACACTCTCTATTGGATGGTTCCAACTCCTCCTGCTCTAGAGCGGTTGCCACATTCTGCCTCTGTATGGTTTTGTATAAGCAAAGGGCCGGTGTTTCCCCTGCACCCTGATAGTGGTTCTAGGCTCTGGGGTCCCGACCCTTAGATTAACAATGCGCTCCACTGGTACTAGAGGCCTTTTGTCTGAGCCTTAATTTTTTTTCCCTTGGCGGGACAAGAGGGTTTAACTGGTGCTCTAATTTGAGGGTTGTTTCACCAGGGGACAAGTGTTGGCAACATACCCCCCGCGAAGGGTAAGCCAAACTTTCAAGTCAGTGTATGTGTACTTAATTGTGTATTTAATTATGCCCCAATTTGATTTGACTTGTTGAAACTAGTGTGTGTATATATATATATATGTTATAATATTTTTAACGAAGTTTGTTAAGGCCAATGGCCAGACAATAAAATCTATCTATCTATCTATCTATCTATCTATCTATCTATCTATCTAGCTATCTAGCTATCTATCTTAGGTAGGAATTTAGGATGTAAAGCAATATCTATTCTATCTTGGAAAATCTGCAGATATGGTTCTGAGATTTTTATGGCTGCTATTTTACTAACCCTTCTTAATGAAGTTATTGCTAACAGGAATACTGTCTTTAAACCCGCACCCCATAACTAGTTCAATAGTCCCCCCCTTTTAATCAATTCACACTACCCTGGGGGAACAAATGAACTGGTTATGGGGTGGGCATAGCGTGAATTGATTATGGGGGCACAACTGAACTGGTTGTATATATATCACTTTTCATGGCATAATGCGCTTAATAGGCTGGCTGCATTTTTGGTGTCTTGTGTGTTTGATAGTAGCGCTCCCAGGCCCGCTGAGCCAGGCGGCACCCCTAGACCCGCCGGCAGGACACAAAGAAGGGGGTCCATCTTGACTTCTTGGCCAGGGGCCCATTCCACCCTAGCTATGCCCCTGTTTATGATGGCCCCAGAGTGGCCTCTCTTTTCACCAGGACAGGCTGTGGGGACACCACTCCCTCTCAGTGTGACCCAGACATGACCACCTTCAGGGCACCACAGAGGTTTCCTCCAAGGGGGAGGGGACACCAACGGCCCCATATTTTATATTCGCCTTGGGCCCCACATATCCAGCCCTGCATTGGGCACCAATTGGTACCCAAATGTGACCCAACGAGCTACGTGGCTCCCCAGGCTGATTCATCTCACTGCGGGGCCAATGCTCATCTAGTCCAGTCACTGCCCATTGCTTGCTGCTCCCTACTCCTCCCCCGCCTGCATGCTGCTCAGCTGAACTGGGGACTCCCCCGCATGGTTTTTTCTGAGTAGGGGGAGAGCAACAAGGCCTCTTCCACCTGAATGCACCTCCACCCCACCACCCCACCCTGTTTCCAAGGGGACCCATATCAGGGGTGTGCATGTGTCCTGTTTACACCCCCATTTAAAGTCTGTTTACTGCTTTAAAGGTCAAAAAAGCACCTTGAATTGTGCCTGTAAGTAGGAGTGTGCAGAAATTTTGTTTAGTATTAGTGTTTATTTTAGTATTAGTTATTAAAATTCCATTAGTGTTAGTTAATGTTCTATTAGTATTAGTTATTTCCATCCCATTGGTTTCAATGGGAAATGGATTTCCAGCTGCAATGTCTTAATTTGTCATCCACATTTCATGCCATTTGACAGGATTTTACCCCTTACCCAGGGGATTATCCCTACCAAATTTCAAAAAGATTGGATAAAGGGTTCTGATTTTATTAGAAACTTTTAGTTAGTGCACAAAACAGTGCTGACACACTTCAAAAAAACAGTACAGGAGAACAGTGACAATTTTACACAGACAGACAGACAGACAAGGATTACAAAGACAATGAACAGTGGTAATAATAGGAATAATGGGAAGGAAGGGATGTGACACAGAGAAACCTGTTTTTATAACTGTCAATTTGTCTAAGTGAGGCTGAGAGAAAAAACCCAGCAAGCATTCTGTCTGACATTGAACTAACACTGACAAAGTTCCTCAGCTTGGAAGAAGGTTAAGAACACTCACCATGTCCTTCCTACAAAGCCATCCTGAGTCCCTTCCTGATTGGTACAGAAAGTTTACACAGCATGTCCAAGAATGACCTATCAAAGGAATTCTCCTGTGTTAGAGTGTACGCAATTAGACAGAGAAGAAGTCACTCATGGTTTCCCCTTCCTTCTGAACTCTTGTTTACAGCAAGTCACAGACAGGCTGGAGCCATGGCATGTGGAATACACCCTGCATGCAGCAGAGCAGAGCTAATAGTTAATACTATAAAATGTATTCATTTTTTAATTATTAACCCATTCATTTTAGTTATTGTAATAACTAATACGAAAATGACTTTTTCATATCAGTTAATAATAACTAAAACAAATGCACGTCCCTACTGGAAAGCTATAGGTAGCCAGTGCAGACTGTAAGACACAGGTGTAATGTGCTCCCAGTGACCCATCCCCCAAAGCAGTCGGGCTGCTGCTTCTACACCAGCTGCAGCTTCCAAACAGTCATCAAGGGCAGCCCCACATAAAGCACACTACAGTAATCTAGCCTTGAGGTAATGAAGACACGGATGATGGTGGTCAGATCTGAATCAGAAAGAAAGGACCACAGGGGCACTAGTGAGCATGCCTACGAAGTAGACACATGGTGCATGAGCTCCACCAGGACCTTTGTAAAAAAAGACTTTGGCACTGAATAAACGCGACCTGTCTAGCTAGAAATACCTGAAAAACCTATCCCAGTGGCAAAGGCCATGAAAAGAAGTGACAGATCCTCAATAAAAAGGTACTCTGAAGCACAGATTGCTCTGTCCTCTCAGGCCATGGACTCACAGTCTGAGGAAAACATGGCGATGATGGGTTCATAAATGCATGAAGAGGGCCCTTCCCATGCTTTGAAGGTAAGAGATATGTTTAAATACCTCAAAAAAGATCTGAATCAAGCCAGACAGGAGTTGATGGGAGAGTTGGGCTTGTTCAAAAAAGCTTTTGCAACTGTTACTAAAAGTGGAGGTTGTCACAAAGTGGGTGGACAACATGGAACAGCACATGAGCATGATTGAGGATAAGGGCCTAGCCCAAGAGGACCTTCTTCAATCCCTTTCTGCCTCAGTCGCCCGCTTATACAGCAAATGCGAGGATCTTGAGAATAGGAGCCAGCACTCCAACTTTCAGTAGGGGAGTGAGGGCCCAGACCTGCACAAATTCATCCAGTGACGCCTTGAAGGATTGTTCCCAACAGAGCCCCACTTGCACGCTGCTGTGGTGGAGAGGGCACATGAGACCCTCCAATCCAAACCTGGGGATGGGGAGCCTCCCTAGGCTATTATTGTTAAATTGTTAAGATCTCTCCAGGGGGATCCTCCTATCTGTCTAATCCAAGGATGGGGCAATGCAGAATGGCATTTACTCTAGCAAGGTTCAATATTTTCCCCTCAACTTATACCGAGGGCAGATTGAAAGGAACCCCTGCTGCCCTAACCGCCTTTGTCCAGTCTCACTTGCTTCCCCCCATGCCTGGAACTCCCTCCCTGCCCACATCTGTCTCGCCCCCCTCCCTCCGCACCTTCAAAACCCTCCTCAAAACCCACCTCTTCCTTGCCACCTTTCCCGATGCCTGTTAGAACCTTCCTTTTAATATTTGCTGTCTGCCCTCCCTGCAGTCTCCTGCCTAACCGCAACCAAGCCAAGAACATACACCTGAGACTTCACATCCGCTTGAATGTAATTTATCCCTTGTCTTTCCCTATGTCCCCTATCCTTGTCTTCCCCCTCCATGTCTATTAGATTGTAAACCATAGGCAGGGACCGCATCTATCTTATTGCTCTGTAAAGCGCCAGGTACACAGCTGGTGCTATACAAATGCTAATAATAATAATAATAATAATAATAATTAATTAATATAATCAAAGAGTTTACCATTATTGTAGTCAAAAAGGTAGTGTAACCCAGGAAACGTTAGCACACATAATATTAGACTGTCCAGCTTATTTTAAGTAGAGGTCATTTTTAGGTGTGGGACACCGGGGAGAATACTGGATACCGGATTTACCGATTTTGGATCTCCCTGGTACTGAATTTACCGGTATTGGCATACCAGATTTTTAACATTGGCCGCATTGCTGGATTTTTTACATTGCGGTTATTATTGTGGCTATTGACTTCAATGACTGCAATGTAAAAAATCCAGTAAAGCGGTCAATGTTAAAAATCCGGTATGCCGGTATAAGTAAATATTGGATTTATTGGATTAAGCCGGTACACCCAAATACCGGCAATATCGGTTCTCGGGAGAACTGGAATTCCCACCCCTAGTCTTTATACATAGAGCCTCTTATTACACCAGCAACCTTATATTTCCCACAATTGGTGGAGTTTCTGTTGAGGGACCATGAGGATAATATAACAGTGGGTGTTGCTAAGTTTCTCTCCCTAGTTTTGAAAGCCAAATTGATAATGTCAAAGGAATAGACAAAGGGACATTTTGGTCTATTGGTCTAGAATTACTATTGTTCTTTGTTCAATTGGTATTAATGGGGGGGGGTCTCGTTATAATACAAAGTGTAAGTTTGTTATTTGAGGGGTATGTTATTCTGTTCCTTTGTTGTATTATTATGCTTTCTGTAAGGGTTTTACGATGGCCATTGGCTAAGTAAATAATGTAAAGTAAAGTTAAATTTCTAAATTTCCAGGATAAGGAGGAGATTATGGGTGATTTCAGATGCTACGGGCTGGCGGTTCACCACAGTGTGTTCCCAGTGGGGGTGAAGACATCAACCACCCCCCGGGGCCAAAAAAAGCCCCGAACAGACGTGACGGGGCCTGGACCACAGATGGGAATCTGGCTGGCAGATCACGGACCAGGGCACCGCAACAGATGTTACACTGATTCCCAGCTGTGGCAAGCACACCAAGAATCCCCCGGGAAAGGGCGGGACACAGACATGGCTGCCTGAGGGCAAACGAAGCGAAAAGGCACCAAAGGGAACGCCCACACAAGGGAAACGGGAAGGGGAGAGGGAGACGGAGAACAAGCGCACAGTTTCCACACACAGCAAGCACACACACGCACACACACACCAGGGACTTGGGGGCACCCACAGCACCAGCACATGCCGGCCCAATCCCCCCCCACACACGCAGGCACGGAGGATAGCAAAGACAGGGAAGGGGGGGACAAGGGTGACCAGACAACACGGAAGGCAGGCCGGGCTCCGCAGGGGGGGGAGGTGTGATGCGGGACCGGGAAGAGGGGAGGAACGGGCACAGGGGCAGGGGAGGACACCGCCACCAGGTACAGCACACCCCACAGCAGAACAGTCCCCACGGGTACCCCCCACAGCAAACACACAGTCCTGGAAATGGGGGGCCCTGCAGCTCGGGCGATTGCCACAGCGGGCGGCCAGATGGCACAGCAAACTGGACGGGAAGGGCCCAGGAGGCACATGCAGTCAAGGCATCCCACCGAGGGGCAAATGAACGGCACCCAGATGAGGCAGTCCAGCACAGCAGATCCACATATGGGTGGCCCCATCAGTGAAGGAGTTCAGGAGGGGCAGTCCTTCGGGCCCGGACCCTCGGGGCACACAAGCAATCCAGGATGGAGAAGACTGGCCCAGAGGGGGCCCAGTCACAGCTGGAGCAGCAGCACACAGGGACGGTGGCCTCGCGGCAGCAAGGCAGAGACAGCAGGGTGGTGGCAGGCACCAGGGTCAGGCCCACGGGCAGGTCCTGGAGCCCACACGGCCCAGGACATGAGGGGGCCAGGGACGGACCCGGGGACTCACAGGCAGCCGTTGGGGGCAGCGAGGGGCCCGGGTCCAGGGTGCCCGGCCCGATGAACCAGGTGGGGCCAATGGATCATGCCCCGGAGGTATCCCAGCTCGGACATGTGGTGGGCGATCAGGTAGTAAGCCTCGAAGGGGTCATGCACAGACAGCCCCAACTGGACATCTGGACGGGACCATACCCACCCCAGTGCTGCCGCAGAAGGCTCTGTTACACATCAGGCAGCAGCAGGGGGCCAATGAAGGTGGCCCCACCCCAGAAGCCGGTGATACACTGCCACACAGGTGCGCTGGTACCCACGTGCCCCATGAACGCTGCCAAAGTAGGACACGGCCAAGGCGGGGCCCCCATCCACAAGGCACTGCAAGAAGGCTGCCAGACTGCACACCCACAGCGCACTCATGGTCTCAGCCCCGGACCAGGGCACATGCGAACACCTATTCACCGGCACGCGCCCATCAGGGAAGCGGACTAGCCCCAGGGTCTCGGCATGGAGCCGGCAATCTTGGGTGCTCACTTCATAGCCCAGGTAGTGGATTCCAGAGCTCAGGATCGCGAAGGTGGACGAGCGACTGTCCGGCCTGCCTAGGAGCAGCTGCACGGCATGACTACGCCACAGGTCACAGAGGGACATGGTCTTGGTGTAGGTCCAGATACGGGAGGCCCCATGGGGGACCTGAAGTGGGAGCCCCATGGATGGACATGCAGCCATGGTCCAGGTGCCTGGGGAGAGTAGCACAGAGCTCTGGGGGCCTCACATACCTTCCGGGGCCGAGGGGCCTCCCGGGGGTCCCAAGGACAGGGAAAGCGGCCACTGACCGCAACATTGTAGCACAACAGAGTGAGGTGTGGGGTGCGGACCCAGCACAGCTGCACAACACAGTAGCTCTCACATACCAACTAATCAGCACTCCAAGGCCAAGGTGCCGCAAACACCAAGGGGGGGTTGTTTTTGGAAGAGCGCTTCCAGGTGCCCGAGGACCACGCGGTGGAGAGCGCCCATGCGAGGGGGTGCCCACCACTCCATCCCAGCCCCATGGGTTTCCTCATACTGGTCCCTGCACGCCCACGCATGCCCCACCCCCCTGTCTCCCACATACAGGACCAGGAGCCACTGTATCATACACACCTTTATTATCACCCATGTGAACAGTGACACCCATTCCCTTGTAACCGGTTGTGCCCTGACACCACCACCTCTGCCCC
>QEPC01012760.1:205857-236943 GCA_003113815.1 Sphenodon punctatus
CCTCCTCCTCCTCCTCCTCCTCACCCCTCGCTCTCTCCTCCACCACCACTCTCTTCCTCCTCCTCCCTCCTCGCTCCATCCCGCCACAGTTGCCAGCTGCTTTTTTCCCTTTAAATCTCCCTCCGGTGAGTGTGTTGATGCCAGTTGCCTGGCAGCGCCGTTACGTGCATTGCCCACACCTGGGGATCATTTCCTTTGATCCCGGGCGGTGTCTGCCGTCCAGACGTTACGTTTGGTTGATCCCGGGTGGGGATCTCATTGACCACGCGTCCACGGGAATTGATGCGGGGAGCCCAGGAAGCGTGGTTGAAATTGACCCCGCATGGGTATTGAGCATGGTGAACATCTGGCGGCCGCCAAACAGACGTTCAGGGCTCTTTGGCCCCACCGCGGGGTTGAGCGTGGTTCACTGTGGTTGAGCGTGATCTTGTAACGTCTGAAAATACCCAATGTGACTGTGAAGAAGCTCGCACGCACTAGAAGTTGAAGGAGACACCATTAAAATATACCCAGATCAGGCACCTGAAACACTGGCTAAGAGGCGGGCATGGTAGAAGTTCATGGACTTGTTAAATAAAAAAAGGATCAAAACCCAAATTTGCCACCTTGCCTGCCTCTCATTTGTGTACAATGGAAGAAGGAGATCTTTTGATGACATCGAAGGCTTAAAATATTTCTGAGCTCAAATCCCACATTTTCAAGGGACTCTCCTGAGAATGATGACACCTCGGTTACTTAAATGACTTTGGGTTTGCATTAACTTCTTTTACTACTTGTTCTGTTATTGATACTTTAACAAGAGGTATGTTTGGTTCTTCAATATAGGGGCCCATTTATTTCATGGGTTCTTATCAGAGTGATATATGGAAGAATTTTCTAGAGCTTTTATTGCCAACGGCTTCTGAATGTTAAATTATTCCTTCTTCTTTCACAGCCATTTTCTACCTTGGATAGGTTTGGTAATACTGTGTTACTGCCACTAGATGGCCACCTGTAGCTTGAGAGAGAAGAGAGTGGGGCTTCAGAGTCCTATGTTGGCTAACTTAACCTTTTTTAAAAAAACTTAATAGGCGCCAAGCACTGCCACTGTGTGCTCTGCAAAGAACAAGGTGATTCTGTGACATCCAAGGGTACTGGAATTTTAATTTTCTTAAAAAAAAAAAAAAAACTCAAAGGGGACAAGTGCTGCCACAGTGTGCTCTGTAAAGAGTAAGGCATGATTAAGGGGCCAAACGCTGCTGCCATGTGCTCTTGCTAAGAGCAAGGCAAGTCTGCGATTTCTTCAGGGGGCAAGTGCAGCTGCTGTGAGTTCTATAGTCAGGCGATTCTGGGATTTCTAAGGGAACTGGAATTTTATTTTCTTCTTCTTTTTCTCATCTTTTAAAAACCCACTAGTCAACATAGGTGGCATCACAACAATAATGTAGTTAATCATATATGCCTTAACTTTATACTTACAAATACCGCTTTCAGGGATTAAAGAAGCTACCTAAATTGTTGTAATTATTGTTAAAGGTTTGTCACTCTGCATAGAGCAGATCATTATATATGTCCTGGCAGGCTCAGACCATGGCAGGAGTGTAGGAGGCTTCACCTGCCCCATTTTGGGGTGGAATAGTAGTAGTCAGAGTTAGCGGGGGAAGGAAGAGGGGCGGGAGAGGGGAGTTTTGGTTGTTGCTGTTTTGTTTGGGGTATTTTTCTTTGTTCTTTGTTCAATTGGTTATATTTTTTGTGACAGCTCATGGGCCTGCTGGAGTAGGGAGGCTTTTTGAGGTCTGGACGAAATGGAAAGGGGTCAATTTTGATGGGTTAAATAGTGTTAGGAGTACTTTTCATACAAAAAAATGTGTCCTGTACTGGTGCTAACTCCAAAATATATTGCAGAAGATGATGCAAACCCTGAAATGTATCTCTCTGAATGTAAGAGGATTAAATTGCCCAGCCAAATGGCGATGAGCAGAACATTTCTTAAGGTCTCAGAGAGTGTTTTTTTTCTACAGGAGACAAACATTGTCAGACACGATATGGGTCGCTTTAAAGATAAATATTTTGGTCACCTCTATTTTTTATGCACTGCTAAAAAGAGGGCTGGGGTTATGATAGGATTTTTGGCTTCATCAGATTTCTAACTATTAAAGCAAGCTAAGGAAAAAGAGGGTCTCTTATTAGTTCTAGAAATGAGAGGGGAAGTTTTTATGCTGGTTAACTTATACTGTCCCAATGGTAATTTGGTCCCCTTCTTTCAAGATCACCTTTCAAATTTTTTTGATATGGCACAAGGGAGCATCCTGATAATGGAAGATCTGAACTGTCCCCTCTCTTACCTGGATGGGTCCTGTGGGTCTCCTATGGACTTCTGGCAGAAAAGAGTGTCTGAGCTGATAAATGGAGCTAGTCTCAAAGACATTAGTAGAGTACTAGATCCTGGGCACAGAGATTATACATTTTCTTCACCCCAACACAGAACTTACACCAAAATTGACCATGCCTTAATGTCGCCAAAAGGAATTGAGAATACAATCATCCCGGTGGTGTTTACTGACCACCATGCTGTAGGTTTGACATTGTGGGCAGAAAGTTGTTCTAGAAAGCATCCTAGTACTTGGCACCAACCTAAAAATGTATTACAAGATCAATTGGACAAAGAAACAATTGCTGAAGTACTAAAATACTACTTACAGAATAATGATATCCCCCTGTGACCTTTCATATGTTGTGGGATGCTGCAAAGGCCATATTGAGGGGTGAATTTATTTCTTTGGCAGTCTTTCACAAGAAGAACAGAGCCAAGGAGTTAAAGGATCTTTACTCACAAATGAATATTTAGCTGCTTTCTGATAAAGCTAATCCCAGTAAGAGACATCAAAAACACATAACTAAACTTAGAGGGGAGTTAGACCTCCTTGAGGCTGATAAAACGGCACAGGAACTAAGGTGGATCAAATGTTTACATTATGAGAAGAGCAATAAGGTGACTGTCTATTAGCCAGCCTGGTTAAAACTAAGAGAAATAAGTTGATGCTAACTCAAATCAGGAAGGCTGATGGGATGTTTGTCTACTAGGCAAGAGGAAATTGCTGAGTCCCTATCTAATATTTATCAGGACTATATAAGTCCACTTCCCCTGACAAAAACAAAATGTATTTATTTATTTATTGGTTTATTTAAAACTTATTACTCCACCCCTCCTGCCACAGAATGATGCCACAGAACCCCTTCTGTCCCTAAAACTATCTCGACTGGATGTATTCCAGAAATAAATGCTCAATGAGCTTTTCACAGAGGAGGAGGTTAAAAATACCATCAAACACCTTCCCAAAAGAAAGGCTGTCGGTCCTGATGGCTTCTCCTCAGAGTTTTACCAGGCCTTTGTGGACCAGGTAGCTCCCATGCTAACTATAGTATACAATGACATAATCAAATTTGGCACTCTGCCTGATTCTTTTTCTCTAGCGAACGTTGCATTATACCTGAATTTTGGCAAGCTCGCAGAGGAGAGTGCTAGTTATTGCCCCATATCCTTACTCAATTCAGATTTTAAATACTCTCAAAGATCCTAGCAAATAGGTTAACCATCTATATAATTTCCTTTATTGACCCAGACTAAGTGGGTGTCATTCCATTGAGACTGGGTGCTGATAATGTTAGGTAGCTGGTTGATATAGTCCATCAGATTAATGTAACAAACTCAAACGTCATGGTAATCTCTGTGGATGTCAAGAAAGCATTTGACAGGATTGAAGGCCAATTCCAGTTTGAAACCCTGAGGATGACAGGCTTTCCAGGCAATTTTTGAGGTGGGTGAATTCTATTTGTAAAGGGTCCAAATCACATCTGATTATAAACGGTACACTCTCACTGACTTTTGATGTTAAAAGAGGAATGAGACAGGGGTGTCCCCTGTCCTTACTTCCTTTCGATCTTGCAATGGAGCCTTTAGCAATCGTTATTCAGATGAACCCTGATATTCCTGGCATTCAAATTGGTAAAAATGAGTGCAAGTTGGCTCTATAACTGTACACTGATGACATGCTCGTGTTTCTATCCAAACCATCTAGTTTCATTCCCAAATTAATTCGGCATATAGATCTGTTTGGATCCTTATCTGGTTATAAAATTGATTATCAAAAGTCATCAGCCATGTTGTTTGAGGTTTTGGGGCATGTCGTTCCTCCTCTTGATGAGGCATTTCCTTTTAAATTAGAAAAATCCTCCATTAAATATTTGGAAATTTTTCTATCTAAAAAACTTACTAATTTATTTAAAGATAACTTTCCACACATTGTGGAACAACTCAAAAAAGACACAGACAGTTGGAGTAACCTGGGCTGCTCTTATTTGGGAAGGGTCAATTTATTTTAAATGTCAGTTCTTCCTAAACTCCTGTATAAGCTGCTGCTGCTCCTACACAGATTCCACCTAAATTCTTTAAAGATATTGAGACATGGTTTAAAAAATGGGTTTGGGGAGGGAAAACCCCTCAAATTAGTCATACAATTCTCAATGCAGTCAACTATAAAGGGGACTTAAATTTTCCAGATATGTCCTCATATCATTCATTAAATCTTTCATTTACTTTTTCATAAATATTAAAATTTTGTTTTCATTTTTGCTTTTGTTTTCTATTTGCCTTGGTTTCAATGGAAAACACATTTTTGACTGTAACATTTTTGTTTTACATTATGTTTGGATGAATCTTGGAGGGTTCATACCTCCAATGGAAGGCATTAAGTGTACTGAATATAAGAAATATTGGATAAAGGAATATGATTTTATAAACAGTTGAATTGAGTTATTTTGCAAAAATTCTTCATATACATTTATGGCTGTAACTTCTTTGTCTCCCATCTAATGTGGCTGAAATGTGGCAAGTGTATACCCCTCCTCATGTTTACTACTTAGGATAACTTTCAGATTTATTGGATAAATGGTCCAGGTGGTATAAGCAATTAACTTTTTAATGTATGTCTGACTGTACAATTATTTTAGTCCAATCAGTCTTCATGAACTTTGCCAGGACTGTATCTCACACCTTATTTATTTTTTTATTTACAAAATTTGTATCCTGCTTTTTCCTGCCACAGGTGACCCAAAGCGGCAAACAACAGTACATATAATATAATAAAAACATTTCAATTCAATTCAAAAACAAATTCAACAATAAAATAAAACAACGATAAAACACCCCCATGCCACCCTCCATAACCCCCACCCACCCTTATCCCTTGCCAAATGCCTGACATAACAGCCAGGTTTTGCAGTTCCTATGGAAGGCCAGGATGTCCGAGGCCAACCGTGCCCCCACAGGGAAGGAATTCCAAATGTGTGGTGCTGCCACTGAGAATGCCCTATTCTGCGTGCCCCCCCAGAAAACCCGGGGGACCTCCAACAAGGCACCCCCAGATGACCTAAGGGGCCAATCTAGAACCCGGGGAGATGAGGTGGTCTCGTAAATAAGCAGGGCCCAGACCGTGTAAGGCTTTATAAGTTAAAACCAACACTTTGAATCGGGCCCGGAAGACTATTGGCAGCCAGTGCAGAGATCGGAGAACTGGTGTAATGTGCTCCTGGTGGCCCAACCACACCAGGAGCGGGACCACCACATTCTTCACTAGCTGCAACTTCCAAACCGTCACCATAGGTAGCCCCACGTAGAGCATGTTGCAGTAGTCTAACATAGAGGTAATAAAAGCATGGATGATCATGGCCAAGTCTGGAACCAAAACCAGCAGCCGAAGCCACCGCACCAGATGTAACTGGCAGAAGGCACTCCTCACCACAGCCTCCACCTAGAGATCCAGGCAGAGCTGCTCATCGAGGAGCACCCCCAGGTTCCGCACCTGGGATGTCAGCGGAGGGCAGACCCCATCAATCAATGGGGCCGTCACCTCCACCAACCTACCCACTAACATCACTTCCATCTTGTCAGGATTCAGTTGTAGTCGGTTAGCCCTCATCGAGTCCCCCACAGCTGCCATACACAGCTGTAAGCACCGAGACAGCTGGGCCTGGGTTGATTGAAAATGAGAGGTAGAGTTGGGTGTCATCAGCATATTGATGACACCTCACCCCAAACCCTCTGATCACCTTGCTGAGCAGCTTCATATACACGTTGAGCAGGAGAGGGGACAAAACTGAACCCTCTGGGATCCCACACAGGAGGTCTCGGTAAGATGAAAAGGAATCACCAAGTACCACCCGCTGAGTTCTTCTGGTCAGGAATGATCAGAACCATTCAAGAATTATCCTGCCCACCCCCACACTGTCCCGCAGGTACGTCACCAACATCTTGTGGTCAACGATATCAAATGCTGCTGATAGATCTAATAGGACCAATAGGATCAATCAACCCTGGTCCTTTTCTCAGCAAAGGTCATCCACCAAGGCCACAAGTGCTGTCTCAGTGCCATGACCCAGATAAAAGCCAGACTGCAAAGGATTAAGATAACCAATGTGGTCAAGATGCTCCTGGAGCTGCTGAGCCACTACCCATTCAATAATCTTCCCTAAAAAGGGAAGGTTAGAGACAGGCCTATAGCTGGCAGGGGAGTCAGCATCAAGTGATGGTTTCTTGAACAGAGGCCACACCACTGCCTCTTTGAGACAGCTTGGCACTCTGCCCTCCCACAGGGAGGAGTTGACCTCCCCAGCCAGGAACAGCCCCAATGTCTCCCGACACCTCTTAATCAACCAGGACAGACATGGATCTAATTCACAAGAGGTGGCTCAACCAGCCCCAAGCACCCCCACCACATCAGCGGGTGTCACCGACTGAAAGTGATCCCATAAAAAAGGACAAGTCTGGGCTTCTACACCCCCTACCTCCTCCACTGCACTAAATGCAGCATCGAGGTCATGGTGGATCTGAGCGATTTTATCCACAAAATAATCCACAAAAAGGTCACAGCAGGCAGAAGATAACTCAACCCCCAGGATGAGGGAGGCCAAACTGACCAGCCCCCGCATCACCTGGAACAGCTCCGCTGGATGGGATTTAGTGGATGCTATGAGTGCAGCAAAGAACTCCCTTTTTGCTATCCACATAGCCTCGGCATAGGCTCATAAACTAGCTCTATGTCGCAATCTGTCAGCTTCAGTACGAGATCGACGCCACCGTTGCTCCAACCGTTGCCCTTCTTGTTTCAGAACCTGCAGTCCCTTGGAGAACCAAGGAAACCTGCGAGGCTGCCGCATGGGCAACAGACATCTGTGAGCCATTTGATTGATGGCCTCTGTCAACAAGATATTCTATAACTTTACAATCTCATCGATGAGATGGTCATCACAGTCAGAGGGTAATTCCCCCAGAGTGGCTAAAAACTGCACTGGGTCCATCAGCCTCAGGGGCGGACCATCCTAATAGGTTCTGCACCCTGCCGGGGGCAGACAGGCTATGATCCATTCATTACAAGGGCACAGTTGATATCTCCCCCATTAATGGAACTCCCGCCTCAAGGCCAGTGCAGAACATGAAGTTCAAGGTACGCCCTCCAACATGTGTCGGGCCGATGACTTTCTTGGACAGGCCCATGGTTGCCATGGCGGCCATGAAATCAAGCTCGGCTCCCCCGAGCACAGCATCGGTGTGAATGTTGAGGTCACCCAAGACTATCATCCTGGAGGACCACAACACCACCTCCAACACTGCCACTGCCAGAGCCTTTAGGGAGGCTGCTGTACTAGTAGGTGCACGGTAAACCAGAAGCACCCCTCAACTGTCCCCTGCCAAATCAAACACAAGATGGAGGCCTTCAATCTCTACCATGGTCCTCACTGTATACCTCCTCACAGACCACCCCCCTTTAAAAATCATAGCTACCCCCCCATCCCTGCAATTGCAGCTGGTGCTGCACTGAATACCCAGCTGGAACAAGATCAGCCAGGATAGGCCCCGATTCATTGTCCAGCCAGGTTTCCGTGATAGATGCAAGATCAGTGGCATAGTCCAGTATTGCCTCCTGGACCATTGTTGCCTTATTCTCCACTGACCTTGAGTTCAACAGCATCAAAACCAGGTTGTGGGTCCCGTGACCATGTTCCACTTGCTCATCCACTGGGGGAGGGACCAGCGAGATGTGCACTAAGCACCTGTCCCACCTTACCACCCTCATTTCCTGCCTCCTGAGACCATATCTAGCCCCCGCGCCTTACCGTGTGGCGTTCCGCAGGGATCGATCTTGTCTCCATTATTATTTAACATCTATATGCAGCCCTTGGGGGAGGTCGTGAGAGGGTTCGGGGTGCGATGTCACCAGTATGCTGATGATACTCAGCTGTACCTCTCGTTTTCTACCGACCCAGACCCTGCTGTCTCGGTGCTATCCCAATGTTTGGAGGCCGTGGCGGATTGGATGCGGCGGAGCAGACTGAAGCTCAACCCAGATAAGACGGAGGTGATGGTGGTGGGGAGGGCGAAGGGGGTGGTGGCCCCCCTGATTGGGGGGGTTTGCCCCCCTGTAGCTCAGCAGGTCCGGAGTCTGGGGGTCATATTGGACGCAGACCTGCGGCTGGAGCGGCAGGTGGAGGCAGTCGCTAAGGCTGCCTTCCGCCAGCTTTATCTGGTACGTAGGCTGCGTCCGTATGTCTCTGGCCCGGACCTGGCCTCCCTCATCCATGCCTTCGTCACCTCGCGGCTCGACTACTGTAACGCGCTCTACGTGGGGCTTCCCTTGTTCTTGGCCCGGAGGCTGCAGCTGGTGCAGAATGCGGCGGCCCGTCTTCTTACGGGGACGGGTCGCCGGGAGCACATTACACCGGTGCTCCGAGCGCTGCACTGGCTGCCGATAGTGTGCCGGGCCAAGTTCAAGGTCCTAGTAATGATCTATAAAGCCCTATACGGCCTTGGCCCCTCTTACCTTAGGGACCGCCTCGCCCTTCGCGCCCCGGAACGGCTCCTGCGGTCTGCCGGGGGTGCCCTCCTGGAGGTCCCCCGTGTCAAGCGGGGGGCCACGATGGAGCGAGCATTCTCGGTGGTAGGGCCGCGGCTGTGGAACTCCCTTCCGGAGGAAGCTCGCCTGGCCCCAAGCCTTTTGACATTTCGGCGGAACTGTAAGACCTGGCTGTTTGCCCAGGCCTTTGGGAGGGAGGGAGGGGGGGTGATTTTAATCCCCCACCCATGTATTTATTTATTACTGTCTTAGCCCTGTTTTAATGTATTTTATATTGATATTTTAATTGATTTTAATTGTTTTTTATTGTTGTTAGCCGCCCCGAGCTGCATTGCAGGAGGGGGCGGGATAGAAATCTATAAAATAAATAAATATAAATATATCTCTCCCGGCCCAACATGAACCCAGTAGCCGCACCCCCCCAATTGCCACCCCATCCCCCATCCCCTGGGCGTCCCACCTAGGCTGCAAGGGAGATCCCACCCCAACCTCCTCCATCCCCCTACCACCCTCCCTAGGACTCCTTCCCTCACTGAGGGTCCCCCCACTCTATCCCTCAGGCAGTGCCCCCCGTCTCACCGGGCAGCAAAGTCTACTTCCACCCATCCACCCACCACACACTCCTCCCTACCTTATCTCCCCTTCTGCCCCATCCTGGCTCTCCCTCTCTCACCGGGAGTCCCTCCTCCTCCCAATCAAACCTGTGCCCCCCCTCTCATGGGGAGGCTCCACCCCCAACCCCTAGGCTCACCCCCTTCCTCTCATCAAGGGAAGTGGCCCTATTCCCCCCACCCCATTCCCTTTGCCCCTTTCCCTCAAAATAAATATCCCACATCCCCACCAAACCCCTTTACAGCACAAATGGTAGCACCTCCTACCCCTGATATATTTAAAACAGAGTTCTCCTCTACACAGAACCCTAGCAGTCAGGGGATATACTGAATTAAAAGGAGGTACCCTTCCCACACCCACTTATAAAAACAAGCACACACCCCAAACTCAATAAAAATCCGTCAGGATAATCTCTGCAAAATATCAAAAGGAACTGATAAAGGGTCCCAATTTTATAAACCTGTACAGCATATGCTGAGAATGAGTCTATGCCAGGGGTGGGGGACATTTTCTGTCCTGGAGGCCACATTGAATACTAGTATGAGTTCCAAGGGCCACATAGAGGTTGGGGGTAGGGGTGCTTAATGGGTTTATTCAAGAAAAGGAGGGCCCAGATCATGGATCTGTGCTATGGATCTGTCCCACTACCCTTGTGTTTATGCCTTCCTCTCTGATCCATTATCCTGAGCTCAGTTTTTCAGTATTTGGGGGTACAGAATTGATCCAGGGGCCAGATTCAGGCACTGGAAAGGGTCCACATAAAATCTTGTTGAGGGCCACATTTGGCCCCGGTCCTGAGGTTCCCTACCCCGGTCTATGCCAAGGATTCTTTTATGTGTCACTGTGGTATACGATTTGTTTGTGATGCCAATTGGCCAGCAGAAATGTCAACCAAATATTCTCATTCTGTGCTGTGACCATCCCAACTTCTCTTTCCCACTTGTTACTGGGAAGCTGGAAGCATCTGTTTAGGAAATAGCCAATAGAGATTCCCTTATTTCCTCTGTCACAGTGTTGCAGGATGTGATTGTGAAGATAATTAGCCAGACTGGATGTGTAAACCATGTCTCCTGATTGCTGGGATGCTGTTCCCAAAGTCCCGGTTATGTCCCTTCTATGCCCGCCTCAAGGTCGCCCCCTATTCCCGCCTCGAAGCCACCAAAGATTGGTCCTGAAAAGCTGAAAGCATGCGGTAATTGGCCAGTGAATGTGTCTGTCAGTCTGTTTGGCTGCTTCCCCTCCTCCCTCCTACAGCCTCACTCCCCCTGCCATGCCAGATGCCTGCACTGCATGTGCTACTATTTATCTGAATAATGGTCTCAAGGGGGACAACTTTAATTACTTATAAAATTGGGTACCTTTATCAAATTGTCCTGTAATTTGACAGATGACAGGAAAGGTGTGGAATACATTCCTGCCAAATGTCTTGTAAATAGAATGGAATATGTAAATGTTACAGGCAGAAATACATTTTCAAGTTAATGGCTTATAACATCCGAACCCTTTATCCAAGCTTTCTGAAAATTGTCAGGATTTGTAATCCTGTGAAGTGACATGATATTCCCAGGTTTCATGCAAATTGGACAGAAGCTAAAGATGTAGCTAGGAATGTGTGTGGAGCTTTTCTTAAAATCACAACATTCAGTTGATTCTAAAATTGGTTGCTTTCATTCAATCATTTCAAGGTTTGGTACACAGAGTGCCCTCTGTTGCGGGTACAATCCCCCCAGGTTTCATGATAATTGAATAAGAAACAAAAAAGTGATAGCCAAAATTACGTTTTTCATTCTCCCCCCCTCCCCAATTATTTCAAAAACAAGGATTGGTTTTTGTTTTTGTTTTCATTATTATTATTTTTCATTTTCATTTTTACAATAACAAAAAAGAAAATCAAAATTTTCATTTTTGTTATCATAATAACGAAAATGAATTGCACACCTCTACAAAGCAATAAAATATGTGTACTTTGCCCCGAGGGATGCCAAATGGGTTAACACTGAGTACCAGTTGATGGGGGGTTACAACTGGAGAAAGGTCTTAATCACACTTAAACTACAGTGCCCCCTGGACATGAGACACCATCCTTTTGTGGGTATGGCATGGGATTTATGGACCATATGTGCAATCAGAATCGACAGTGGTGGTGCTCTATCCCCATTCTTTCTGATAGTCTGCGAGGCTGTTTGGGGCCTATGCCATGAGAATGAATCTATGATATCCTGAAGGATTTGTCAATATGCTTCTTCTTTTATTTCCCGCCCCCACCTTACCTTACAGTCCCTGCTTTACCTATAGCCTTTCCCTGAAGTCTTTATTCATATTGTATTTTTTAATTAATTATTATGATTATAAAAAAATTCTTATCCCACCCCCTCCTGCCAAAGGCAACTTGGAGCACAGCACAGTACAAAAGCATAAAATATACATATCACTTAAAACAAACAATAAAATCATCAATCCCCCCCCCAACCCTATCCATCCCCCTACCTGTCTCTGTCACCAAATGCCTGAAGGAACATCCAAGGCTTACATTGATGCCTGAAGGAGGGAAGGCCCTGGACCAAGAAAGCCTCTGCTGGGAGGGAGTTCCACAACCGAGGTGTGGCAACCGATAATGCCCTCTCCAGCATGGCCCCCCACAGAACACGGGGACCTCCAAAAGGGCGCCACTGGCCGACCGCAATGGCGGTTCCAGAAACCATGGAGTGAGGTGGTCCTGAAGGTAGGTGGGGCCCAGGCTGTGTAGGGCTTTAAAGGTCAACACCAACACCTTGAATAAGGCCTGGTAGGCAACTGGCAACCATTGCAGAGAACAGAGCATCGGTGTTATGTGCTCTGTGACTCGTAGCCATCAGGAGACAGGCTGCCACATTCTGCACCAGCTACAGCCTCCGGAACGTCACCTTGGGTAGCCCCACGTAGAGTGTGTTACAGTAATCAAGCCTCGTGGTGATGAAGGCAAGGATGATGGTGGTAAGGTCTCAGTCTTAGACATAAGGCTGTAACCGTCGCACTAGAAATGCACTCCTCACCACAGCTGCCACCTGGACATCCAGGCGGAGCTGTGAATCGAGGAGCACCCCTAGACTACAAACTTGAGGAACCAAGACAGGTCACACCCCATCAATGATGGGGGCCTCATCTCCCTCAGCCCTCCCCACCAGCATCACCTCCATCTTGTCGGGATTCAAGATGGAGGTGATGTTGGTGGGTGAGGGCTTGGGGGACCTGGGGGTGGTTGAATCTCCTCTTGTTGGGGGGGGTTCACCCTCCCATGGTCTCTCCAGTGCGGAGTCTGAGTGTGCTCCTCGATTTGCAGCTCAGCCTGGAATCTCAGGTTGTGGCCGTGGTGGGGAGTGCATTTCGGCAGTTACATCTTGTCCGACGGCTTCGGCCGTATCTCTCAGACTTCGACCTCGCCACTGTCACCCATGCGTTCATCACCTCAAGGCTGGATTACTGCAACACGCTCTACATGGGACTGCCCGAGAAGCTGGTCTGGAGACTGCAGCTGGTGCAGAATGCTGCGGCCCATCTCCTTACGGGGGTGAGTCGCAGGAAGTGCATGACACCAGTGCTCCAGGCTCTGCACTGGCTGCCTATAAAGTACCGGGCCAGATTCAAGGTGCTGGTTTTAACCTTTAAAGCCCTTCACGGCCTGGGCCCTGCTTATCTGCGGGACCGCCTCACTCACCATGTGCCCGTGTGACCCTTGAGATCATCCGTGGGAGCCTTTTTGAAGGTTCCTCAGGTGAGGCGGGTGGTCACCGATGTTAGATCTTTTTCGGTGGCTGCCCCTGTGCTGTGGAATTCGCTCCTGGAGGAGGCTCGGTTGGCTTCCACTCTCCTGCTGTTTCAGCGTGTATGTAAGACCTGGCTGCTCCGTCAGGCTTTTGGTGAGGGATAGGGGTGGGGGGTGGGGATGGGGTTTCCGCACATATTGTTTTTTGTTTTTTTTAAAAAATTATATTTGTTTTTGTTTTTTATGTTGTTCATCTCCCTGGGCTGCCCTGAGGGCAGGAGGGGTGGGATATAAATTTTAAATAAATAAATAAATAAAATAAAAATAAACTTCAGGCGGCTCGACCTCATCCAGTCCCCCACAGCTGTCAGACATCGGGTAAGCAACAAGACTGCGGGGCCTGAGTCTGCTGAAAATGAGAGGTAGAGCTGAGTGTCATCAGTATATTGATAACAACACTCTCAAACCTTCTTACGACCTTGCCCAAAGGCTGCATACACACATTGAATGGGAAAGGGAGATATGTATTGTATTTTATGGGGATATGTTGTGGGTGGAAGAGTGGATGAGATGGATGCGTGGGATAGTTCAAGTAGACTCCCCTGGATGAGAAACGGGGGGGGGGATAGGGGTGGGTTAAGCAGCTCCTCAGTTTATCAATGGCCCCTCTGTGAGAGGGAGGGACTTCAGCTGATGGAGGAAATTGCTCCAAGTGAGAGTTGGAGGAATGGGATTGGGAGGGGTATGTTGCTGGAATTTTGGGAGTTGCGGAATGTACCTTATATGTGTTCATATTGTTTTTAATGCTGTAAGCCAGTCTGAGCCAATTTTGGGATAGGACAGGGCATAAATCAGAGTGGGAAATTAAATAAATAAATAAATAAATAAGAGAAAGAGATTTGACCCAACGCGTGTACAGACATGCAGACAAGGCTGTCCATAAACTGTACTGGATGTACTTTAATGTAAAACTAGTAAACTACAGCATTTGTTGAATACATTAATAATTTGGTGAGATAATTACATTCCTGTTGCATTACTATACAAATAAAATTGCCCCTGCCCACTGGCATAGCTATAATAGGGAGAAGCAGTGCAGCTGTACTGGGGCCCATGAGAATGGGGCCCCGTGCTCCCGGATGCAGCTGCGTCTCCTGCTGCTGGATGGGAGGTCAGGGGCCCCAGGTCAGCTTCTGTGTTATGTCCCTGCCCCCAGAAAGCCCTTTTCTCAGTCCTTCCTCCCAACCTGCTTCTTTAAGTGTCTGGAAATGGCCCGGGCAAATGGTCAATGATCAAACAAAGTGCCAAGCAATGAAGAAGCAAATAATGAACCTGTGGGTTTTGAAAAATACAAAAAACAAACACAGGTAGCAAATTAACCTTGAATAAGAGCATTCAAATCTGGCAAATTCATGGAGCTTGAAGTTGGCTTCATCTCTGATGTCCTGGGCCAAGCTGGTGATAGGAGATGTGTGCAAATTCAGCCTGCAAGCCATTGCTAATATGCTCCGAGCCATACAGTCCTCGCTCGCTCAGTAACACTTGAAGTAAATGCAGCCCTTTTAGAAAAAAACAAGAATGTAGTGTAGTTAAAGCACAAAATGGCTAGATCATTTAAATACAAATAGCGGCGCTAAATCAAAGAATGAGGTCTCTTGTATTTCTGGGCTGTAACAAAAACAATTCAGCATTATTATACAGCATAATTCATGCAAGTTTTATTGTGAAATGCTCTATGGAATTAAACATTGCAAATCTTCAAACTGTTGCTGTACAGGTGCAAGCAGCCCCCATGGAGGTCAATGACACTTATGCATGCATGTCAATCCTAGAAGAGGTGGAGCCTCAGAAGGAATGCATGTGACTACTCTCCACTCATTGCTTTGGAGCCAGTGTAGCCTTGGGGATATGGTGCTGGACTTAGATCTGGGAAACCAATTTTAAAATCCCAGCTTAGCCATGAAACCAATGTGTGGCTTTGAGCAATTAAGCATCTCTCAGCCTCAGTTCCCCATCTGTAAAACGGGAATGTCCATTCTATAGTTTAAGCCCCTTGAGGAAGAGACCTCTTTCTAATTAAAACAGTTCATTGTCAGGCATGTTGCTTGTGTTATATAAATAATAGTAAATAATCATAACTAGGGCTAAGATTTAGTCATGGTAGTGATGAGGGTCACATTTTTAATTAATTTCCCCCCTCGTTATGACTTTTACAGCTTCTCCATGACTTGGATGACTTTTGCCTAAAAAACACTAGAGGAGTTGCCTCCAACTCACCCTGAAGAAGATCAGTTCTGCCGAGAAGAGAAGTGCTGCTGAGAAGAGCAGCGTGGATACCGCACTCAGCACTGGATGCCGCACATACATGTTGCTCCAAACTCCTCCCTTCTGAGCGCAGTGTGGCTAGAGGCAGAGGGCAGGGCCAGAGCTAGAAAAGGTGTCCTGGAGAAGACAGCAGCATTTCTTCTGCCATTGCTCACACCTTGCTCTCCCTTCCCTACTTCCTGGGGGTTTCATTCACAAAGAGATAAGGGAAAGGGGTTGGGGTGTGTGTTCCGCCTGCCCCGGCCTTACAATCTAATAATATATTATGTTAAAAACATTGAATAAAAGTAAAATGGAACTTTTTTTGACCCATGCCTTTTCCATGACTGTTTATCTTTTGTACCATGACCTAGGCTGCTTTTAGATGAGCGGGTCACCGTAAGGTGACCCGCTCGCACGATATTTCAAATTCCTGCAATGCGGGATTACACGAGACGGACGTCAGGGATCACGAGCATGAAAGGCAGTTGCACATTATTTTCTGACTGCGAATTAAATACCTTGATTGTGAGGTATTTAATTTGCGGGCGGCAAATAATGCGCGATCGCCTTTCATGCGCATGATCCCCGATGGCTGTCTTGTGTAATCCTGTGTTGTGAGATTTTGAAATATTGAGTGAGCGGGTCGCACGACGGCGACCGGCTCATCTAAAAGAGCCCTCAGTCATGACTTTTTAGAAAAAATACCGTGACAGAATCTTAGCCCTAATCATAACAACACTTGAAATGGCACATGAGCTCTTACAAAACTATAAGTATGCACACACAATTTCAGCTTTTGCCCACAAGCCTTCCTATTGGAAGTGTTGTTAGGCACTGCCAACCGAAAAGGCCAGGGCCTTGGATGTTTTTCACAGTGTCCAGAAGGGCCCAAGTCTACCCTGCCAGTGTTTTGGCTCCTGGTGCTCTGCTCACTGACAGTACTCTGGACTGGAATGGGATCCTGCAGCGAGAGTATGAGGAGGTGAGGACAGAGCAGAATGTTCTGGGAGTGGCTGGCTGGAGGCTGCAGCTGGAGCAGATGGAATGGTGGCACAGAGTCACAGGACCAGAAATACAGCTCTCAACTCCCCCCACCTTGGACCAGAGTGGCTTCCATAGCTTTCTGAGTGCTGCTCACCCTGGGAAATGGGACAATAGGGCTGGAGGAACAGGAGCACTACTTCACCTCTGCCATTTCAGAGACAATGGCAGATTCAGAGGTTAGGAATGCCCTGTCTGATTATGTTTTGTGGAATGAATTTCAATCAGTGACACTGACTGAGATGGCTAACATCCTGGGGTCTGTTCGAGCCACAACTTGCAGATTAGATCCATACCCATCCTGGTGGGTTTAGACCTCCAGGGAGACATTGGGGCCGGTACTGGCTGGGGTAATTAACACCTCCTTTCAGGAGGGGAGGGTGCCAGACTTCTTCAAGGAGGTTGTGGTCCAGCCCCTCCTCAAAAAAAATCTCTCAATGTGGATGCTCTGGCAAGTTACCAGTCTGTCTCTAACCTTCCCTTTTTAGAGAAGGTTATTGAATGGGTGGTGGCCCAACAGCTGCAGGCACATCTGGACCACACCGGTTTTCTTGTTCCCACACAGTTGGGCTTTTGTCCGGGTTATGGAATGGAGGTAGCGTTAGCCAGGGTGGATGGAACTGTTTTACTATGGTTCCATTCTTACCTCACTGGTAGATCACAGCAGGTGGTTATAAGGGAATGTACTCCATAGGCTATCTTGTATGGGGTCCTGCAGGGTTCAAGTCTGTCCTGTCTTCTGTTCAACATATATATTAGAAGCTGCTTGAGGAGGTTGTACACAGCTAGCGAGTTTGTTGTCATCAATATGCAGATGTCACCCAGCTGTATTTAGCTTTTTCATATGACCCAGGTCCTGCTGTCTCCTTGCTGTCCTGGTGTCCGGCTACTGTTGGGGACTGAATGAGGTTGAGCTGATTGAAGCTCAATCCTGATAAGATGGATGTTGGTAGGTGGGTTTGGTGATCTGGGGGAGGGGAATACTCCTGTTATTGGAGGTGTTCTCCTTCCATTGGTTCCCTCTATGCAGAGCCTGGGGGTGCTCCTGGATTCATAGTTGTGCTTGGATTCCCAGGTGTTGGCTGTGGCCAGGGGCAGCCTCCGCCAATTACATCTGATGAGAAGGCACCATCCATATGTCTCAGACTCGGACTTCGCCACCCTCATCCATGCAACTGTCACCTCAAAACTGGACTATTGTAATGTACTTTATGTGGGGCTTCCCCTGGTGACAGTTTGGAGGCTGCAGCTGGTGAAAAATGCTGCTGCCCATCTCTTGACCAGGTCGGGACACAGGGAGCACATTACACTGGTGCTCCGAGCATTGCGCTGGCTGCCTATTGTCTTCCGGGCATGATTCAAAGTGCTGGTTTTAACCTTTAAAGCCCAAGATAGCTCGAATTCAGAGCGACTTTGCCGCTGGATTAGGGGCAGTAGGTAGAGAGCACGAGGTGATGGAGGCCCCGTCTGGTCCATCTTTGTGGGGGGAGTTTCAGGAAGTGACGCTGGCCGATGCGGCGGATGTCTTGGGGTCTGTGAGGGCCACTTGTTGCGAACTTGATCCATGCCTGTCCTGGTTGGTGAAAGCCTCCAGGTAGACGTTGGGGATGGTGCTGGCGAGGGTGGTGAACGCGTCTTTGTAGCAGGGGAGGCTGGCGCCCAGTCTCAAGGAGGCTGTGGTGCGCCCCCTGCTGAAGAAACCATCTTTAGACGTGGATGCCCTCGCCAGTTATCGACTTCTCTCTAACCTTCCCTTTTTAGGGAAGGTTATTGAGTGGGCGGTGGCAATCCAGCTCCAGGCGCATCTAGAGGGCATCGGTTTCCTGGACCCATTTGAATCTGGGTTCCGCCCTGGCTATGGCACCGAGACGGCGTTGGTGGCATTGGTCAACGATTTCCGCCGGGAGATGGATGCAGGATGTTCAACATTTCTCATCCTGCTAGATCTCTTGGCTGCTTTTGATACCGTGGACCATGGGCTGCTGCTGAAACGGCTGCGTGACCTGGGGGGTCTGGATGGGACTGTTCTGGAATGGTTCCATTCATTCCTCTCGGGGAGAAACCAGCGGGTGGTGCTGGGGGAGGAGACATCTTGCCCCTGCACCTTATCCTGCGGCATTCCGCAGGGTTCCATTCTGTCTCCATTATTATTTAATGTATATATGCCGCCCCTGGGGGAGGTCGTGAGAGGGTTTGGGGTGCATTGTCACCAATATGCTGATGATACTCAGCTGTACCTCTCTTTTTCAATGGACCCAGACCCTGCTATCTTGGTGCTATCCCAGTGTTTGGAGGCTGTGGCGGAGTGGATGTGGCAGAGCAGACTGAAGCTCAACCCTGATAAGATGGAGGTGATGGTGGTGGGGAAAGTGAGGGAGGTGTCGGCCCCCCTGATTGGGGGGGTTCGCCCTCCCATAGCTCAACAGGTCCGGAGTCTGGGGGTGGTGCTGGGAGCAGATCTCAGCCTAGAGCAGCAGGTGGAGGCAGTCGCAAAGACTGCCTTTCGCCAGTTGCGTCTGGTGCGGAGGCTGCGTCCGTTCGTCTCCGGTCCGGACCTGGCCTCCCTCATCCTTGCCTTCATCACCTCGAGGCTGGACTACTGCAATGCACTCTACGTGGGCTTCCCTTGTGCCTGGTTCAGAGGCTGCAACTAGTGCAGAATGTGGCGGCCCGTCTCCTTTTGTGGACGGGTCGTCGGGAGTACATAACACCTGTGCTTCGGGCTCTGAACTGGTTGCCGATAGCGTGCCGAGCCAGGTTCAAGGTGTTGGTATTGGTTTACAAAGCCCTGTACGGTCTCGGCCCCTCATACCTCAGGGACCACCTTGGCCTCTGTGCCCCGGGGAGGCTTCTTCGGTCTGCCAGGGGTGCCTTGTTGGAGGTCCCCCGTGTGAAGCGGGGGGCCACAATGGAGAGGGCATTCACGGTGGCCGGGCCGCGTCTTTGTAACTCCCTACCGGTGGAAGCTCGCCTGACCCCAGGCCTTTTTGTATTCTGGTGAAAGTGTAAAACCTGGCTGTTTGCCTAGGCCTTTGGGTGGGGGGAGGGTTTAGTGTATTTTTATCTCTCCTACCCTATTGTTTGATGCATCCCGGGCCCTGTTTTTAATATCGTAATATTTGATATTGTATTTTTATATATTTTAAATTGTTTTATATTGATGTATTTTTTATTGTTGGAAGTCGCCCCAAGCTGTGTTCAGGAGGGGCGGGGTATATATAAATAAATAAATAAATAAATAAATAAATAAATGATCTGGGTCCTGCTTAACTGAAAGATTGCCTCACCCCGTGAGCCCCTTGACAACCACTGCTGTCATCCAGGAGCACCCTCCTGGAGCTCTCGCATTGCCAGCGGGTCCGTACGGGCAGGTGGGCATTCTCAGCAGCTGCACCATCACCTTGGAGTGCCCTCCAGTGGAGATCCACCTCACCCAAATTTCCTTGCCTTCCAATGAAGTTGTAAGACCTGGCTCTTCCATCAGGCATTTGGCGGGGGGGAGGGAGAGGGTGGGATGAATTAGGAGATTATCTGGGGTTTTGTACAAACTGCTGTGAATGTTTATGCTTTTTTATGGTTGTTATTTATGTATTTATATTGATGTTATTTATTCTTTATTTTGACTTAACTGTGAGCCACCCCAAGTTGCCTTTGAGTGAGAGGGGTGGGATAAAAATGATTAAAATAAATAAATAAATAAATAAAGGCAGAGAGTGAGAGGACAGGAGCAGCCACTGGAGAGGTCTGAGCATCAGGGCAACAGACTGATTAGTGGTGATAAAGGCAGAAGAGTGTATGAAATGAAATAGATGGCTTTATAATGAGAATCAGGAGCAGGGAATCTCCAATTTGTGAACCGAAGCAAGCTTTCATCTGTTTGTTTTTTTGTTTGTTTTTAAAATTTGGCTCCTTTCCAGTTCCTCGATCTGGCCCTTAGATTCAACCTCAGTTCTCAAGTACTGAAAGAGTGAACTCAGGGAAAGGGAGTGGAGATGAGGCTATGCACTCAAGAATATGTGGTTTGATCCATGATCTGTACCCCCCTTCTTTCCCCCATTCTGAGCACACCCCTTCCTCCAACTCATGTCCAGAACACAAAGCATGTACTCATTTTCAAAGTTGCTCATAGGATAGAAAAAATTCCCCACCCCTGAGATAGACAAATAGATTAGATTAGATGATTTCATGAATGTCAAGATTCTCAAAGTCTAGTTGCCTGTTCTGTGCTATAGGCTTCTTTTCTAATTGTTAGTGGCTTTTATTGTACTTGAGTTAATTTTTCCGCCTGGTCTCTAAGTATCCCCTCACCGGGCTGCCAGGGAAACGGAGGCTGCTCCACATGTCCATCAAGCCAGAGCAGCACAAAATGATTACTTTATAATGAAGGTGTTTACAAAGGCAATTATGTTCCATTTATTGCAAATGAGTGATGAGTCCCCCACGCCGGCCGAGCTCCTCTCACATAATTCATGCATTGTCCTCATCTGGCAGCACGGTAGCCGTAGAAGCAGACCCAATTAGTTGTGCTAATAAAGTTTATGGCACGTCACATCATCACCAAGGTGGTCTCAGCCGGCTGCTTCATGAGTTTCTGCCAGATGAAAGGGACGGACACATGAGGGGATGATAGGAACTGCTCACTACATAGGTTGGAGGGGAGGGGTGTTCACGTCTGGAGATGGTAAACCCTTTGGCATCTCGGTAAATGAATCAACCTAGTATTGTTGCCTTCTAGTACTAGTTTTCTGCCCAATAAATTACTCAAGTTACTGAATTACTAAGTTACCATTACCATATTATCAAGATCCCATTTGTACTTTTTCATGCATTTCTTGTACTCAAAAGAGGAGAGGAGAGAGGTGTGTGATGTGCCTGTGTCAATTTAAAGTAATTGATTAAAACAAGAAAACCATACAACAAACAGTAAACCAGAAATAGTAACAGTGAATCAGAAAATCAGGAATTTGGGGGGGGTTTGCTTGCCAGACTCACTAATTGGTATTACCTATGGGTATCTAACATACTACTCATTTTGTCTCTGTTCTAATTTTTTCACCAAATAAGAGAAACTGGACCATGCCTTAAGAACATAAGAAGTGCCATACTGGTTCAACCCAATGGTCCATCAAGCCCAGCATCCTGTCTCCCACTGTGGGGAGCCTTGGACACTTGGAAGAAATACCATAGATCAAAAAACTCCAGGGCTGGAACTAAAATTCTCCACAGATGGTTTAGTGATTGTTCTTTTTCTCAAAGGATGGCTGATAAGCAAGAGGGGTGAAAGACCAGCTTCTTAAAAGGCCTGGTCTTTCTTTCTTTCTTTCTTTCTTTATCCCAGGTGACAGCTCACTCTCCTGTAGGATCCTACCACACATGCCTTCCCTACATGCCTGGCACTGTCCCCAGAGCACACTTTATCTTTAGCATATCAGGCACGGTCCCTTGGGCCAGTTTCATTTAAAGAGTGCCTAGTGCAGTCCCCCGTGTGCAATTCATCTGCAGAGTACAAGGCATGGTCTCCGGGGAATCCTTTGCTTCCAGCATTCCTGCCACAGCCTGCCGGGCCCTCTATGCCTCCAACGCAGGAGACTTGTTTCCCTCCTGCTCTGTGCCACTTTTGCCTTGAATCACTGGTTGGTTTAATTACCAGCATTTCCTTTATTCCCCATGCTCATCTCATTTCAACAAGCTTCTTATTTTCCATTGTTTGATTAGCTTTGGTGCTGGACCCTATTCAATATTTGCCTCCTCATCCCCATTATTATCTCTTATTTCCATGTGTTTATCATATATATTTATTGTCAAATGTCTTGCAATCTAAGCTGCTCTCCTTGCTACCACAGTCCTTCCTGAGGGTCACTGGGAGAGCACTTACCACTCGGTAACAAAAGATTACAACTGCTTGGTTCATCAGAGATGGGCCAAACCACTGGTGGAGCTGCAAAAAACTTCCAGTGAATATCATGGTTGTAATAACAGGGGAGTGAAGTGGAGGGAACATGTGTACACCTTCCAAATTTGGGCATTCAGAGGGCAGTCACCCTCCCCTCTCCCCCTAATTTCAGCTCACTGTGCCTTACGGGGATTCATGGTGAGCTGAAATAAAGGAACTGCCTCCCTGGCCAACTCAACTCTACTAATATTTGCATTTCCCAGAACAGAATGAATTAGAAGAGGCCATTTTGGCAGGGCCAGGGTGGAAAAGGGGAGGAGCTATTCCCCAAAACATAATAATTTGTAGGGGTGGGACTATTGGTATCAGATTAATTTGTTAATACTTATAATTGTCAATATCAGATTAATCTGATAATACTAATAATTGTCGGTATCGGTATACCGGTTTTTTTAACACTGCTGGTTTCTCTTGGATTATTAACATCGATGCCATTGAACAATAGCAGCATTGTTAAAGATACGAGAAAATCGGCAATGTTAAAAAACCAATATACCGATACCTAAAAATCTGATATTGGATTAATCCAATACTGATAAAACTGGTAACCGATAATTCACCTGGAGTCCCATGCCTACTAATTTACCTGTTGCTATGCCACTAGAGAATATTTATTTATTTATTCCAATTTTTATCCCAGCCTTCCCAAATAGGATCAGTGTGGCTTACAAGATATAAAATCATAAAAAAATCTTTTAAAATCCCCAACCCCTTTACCTTTCTCCTAATCCCTCCACCCATTCCCACCCAGCCCTATCCCTGCCTACCAAATCCCTGGCCAAACAAAAAGGTCTTGCATCTTTTCCAGAAAACGAGCAGGTTTGGGTTTAGGTGGATCTCCAAGGGGGAGGGAGTTCCATTATTGTGGGGCAGCCACCAAGAACACCTGTCTGCATGCCTTCATAAAAAACTTCACTGAAAGATGGTACTCAGAGGAGGGAACTCCCGACTGACCTCAGAGGCCACAATGAAACATAAGGTAAGAGGTGGTCTTCAGATACCTAGGGTTCAAGCCATTTAGGGCGTTACCGGTCAAAACCATGACTGTGAATTGTGCCCAGAAAGCTATTGACAGCCAATACAGACTCTAGAGCACTGGTGTAATGTGCTCCTGGTGACCCACCCCCAACAATATATGGTGCAGGGATTGCAGACTTTAGTCCATCATGTAAACTAGGGCTTGTGCATTATGTTTTTATGATATTAGTCACCCTGAGCATTTGGGTATAGTGCACTGCAGGATAGAAATCCAAATAAATAAATAAATAAATAAATAGTATTATAAATAAATAAATAAAATAAAATAAATTATTAATTATTATTATTATTATTAATTTATATAACACCAGCAATGTACCTGACGCTTTACAAAGAATAAGATAGACACCATCCCTGCCCGAGAGCTTACAATCTAAAGACAGGGGGAGGGGAGACAGGGAAGGGGGAACAGAGGGAGAGACAAGGAATGTGACATTCATGAGGATGCAAGAACTCAGGTAAACTTTCTTAGCTTGGTTACAGTAAATGGAGAGTTTACAGTTAACAGGTGGGGGATAATCCTGGGTAGGGATGATTAGCAGGAGTTAGGAAAGGCGGAGCGGAAGAGGTGGGTTTTGAGGAGGGACTTGAAGGTGTGGAGGGTGGGGGCAAGGCAGACAAGGGCAGGCAGGGAGTTCCAGGCATGCGGGGCAGCAAGGGAGAAGGGACAAAGGTGGTTGGGGAAACAGGGGAGGTGTGGGAGGGTGAGGGAGGGGATGGAAGAGGAGCGGAGTACTCGAACAGGGGTTTGGAGGGAGATCAGGGAAGAGAGGTAGGGGGGAGCGAGGTTGTGAAGGGCTTTGTAAGTGAGGATAAGGAGCTTGTGCAGAATATGCTCTGGAAGAGGGAGCCAGTGGAGAGAGGAGAGGAGAGGCTGCACATGGTCAAAGCGACAGGCAAGCTGGATGATCCTGGCAGCAGAGTTTTGAACATAGATGAGGGAAGAAAGGTGAGAGAGGGGAAGGCCAGCAAGGAGAAGGTTACAGTAGTTGAGTCGTGAGATGACTAGGGCATGGATGAGATTTTTGGCAGAGAAGACAGACAGAAAAGGGCAGATCTTGGCAATGTTGTGGAGGGAGAAGCGGCAGGATTTGGCAACGAAGTCAATGTAGGGTTTGAAGGTAAGGTGCGAGTCGAAGATGAAACCAAAGCTATGGGCCTGGGGGACAGGGAGGATGGAGATCCCATCAATGGCAATTGACAGGGAAGAGGGAGAGGAAGGATTGGGAGGGAAGAATAGGAGTTCAGTTTTTGCCATGTTCAGTTTGAGTTGGCATTGAGACATCCAGGCAGAGATATCAGAGAGGCAGCTGGTGAGATGAACTTGAACAGAGGGGGAGAGGGAAGGAGTGGAGAGACAGAGTTAAGTGTCATCAGCATATAGGTGGTATTGGAAACCGTGGGAGGCAGTGAGTTTGCCTAGGGATTGGGTGTAGATAGAGAAGAGAGGGTCAAGGACAGAGCCTTTGGGAACCCCGACAGAGAGGGGTAGGGAGGAGGAGGGGGAGGAGTTAGGAAGAGATACATTGAAGGAGCAGTCAGAAAGATAGGAGGAGAACCAGTCAAGGACAGAGTCCTGGAATCCAAGGGAGTGAAGCGATTCAAGCAGGAGCGAGTGGTCAATAGTGTTGAAGGCAGCAGAGAGATCAAGGAGGACAAGAATAGAATAAAGGCAGTTGGATTTAGCCATTAGAAGATTGTTGGTGATCTTAACAAGAGCGGTTTCAGTGGAGTGAAGGGGGTGGAAGACAGATTGGAGGGGGTTAAGGGAGGAGTTGGCGGAGAGGAGGTCAAGGCAACTGGAGTAGAAAACCCATTTGAGTAGTTTTGAAGCAAAAGGGAGGAGCAAGACAGGATGGTAATTAGTAGGGGTGGGACTTCCGGATCTTCCGGTATCCGATACTGCCCGGTATTTGGTGTACCGGCAGTATCGGATTAAACCCGGTAATTCGGGTAATTTACCGGATTCCCGCCATACTGGATTTTTTACATTGCGGCCATTCAAATGAATATTTATTTTATGGCTGCAATGTAAAAAAAAACACAACACCCCCCACTTTCCCTCCACAGTCCAGGCTGTGCGGGTGGAAGGGGGAACACCCCCCACCCACCCTGCCCAGTCTGGCTTTAAAAAATAATAATTCCTCCCTGCTAGTGTGGGCCCCACGCCGCCGCTGGCGACCCAGAGCCTGCACCAGCAGGTAGGTACGTAGGTTCGGTTGTACTAGGGTGATCCCTGGGGTGGGGGGTGGTTTAACACACACACACAACCCCAGGGATCACCTACCTCCCCACCCAGGGATCGCCTACCTTGTGCTCCGGGCAGCGGCGGTGGTGGCGGTGGTCCGACTCCAGTGGCTTTAGCGTTGGCTGTGGCTGCCAGCTTCAGTGCTACTAGGCCTTCCGGTGAACTTCCAGGTTTCCCTAGAAGGTCTAGTAGCGCTGAATCTGGCAGCCACAGCCAGCGATGAAGCTGCCGGAGTCGGGCCGCCACTGCCGCCGCCGCCGCCGCCACCCGGAGCGCAAGGTAGGTGATCCCTGGGTGGGGAGGTAGGGTGATCCCTGGGGTGGGGTGTGTGTTAAAACACACCCCACTCCAGGGATCACCCAGTACCTGCTGGTGCGAGCTCCGGGTCACCAGCGGTGGCCCGGACCCCGCACTAGTAGGGACTTAGGGTTAAACAATTTTTTTTTAAATCCAGGCTGAGCAGGGTGGGTGGGGCGTGCCCCCCTTCCAACCGCACAGTTTGGGAGGGGGAGGGGGGAGGTTTTTTGTTTTTTTTCCCCATTGATTTCAAAGGGGACAGTTCCCCATTGAAATCAGTGGAACAAATCCGGTACCAGTAAACCAGTACAAATCCGGCAATCCGGTTTTTTGGAATCCAGTAACCGGTAAATCTGGTAGTCGGTATTTGACCTCATGTCCCACCCCTAGTAATTAGAGGGTTCAGAGGGATCCAGAGTGAACTTGTTGTGGATGGGGGAGACAGTGGCAGTTTAAAGGCAGAGGGGAAGGAGCCGGTAGAGAGGGAGAGGTTGATGATGTGCAGGAGGGGCAGGGCGATGGTGGAAGCAATGGAAGTCAGGAGGCGGGAAGGAATGGGGTTCAGGGGGCAAGTGGAGGGGTTGGAGGAGGAGAGCAGGGAGGAGATTTCCTCAAGGGAGGTGGGAGGAAAGGAGGACAGGAGAGAGGTGGGGGAGGAAGGAGATGGGGGGAATAGTAGGGGGAGAGGACTTGGAAGCAATTTCCAGGCAGAACTTGTTGATAGAGGTGAAAAAGAGAGCAAGATCCTGAGCAGAGATAGAAGAGGGAGGAGGAGGACAGGGGGGGTTTGAGAAGGGAGTCAAAGGTGGAGAAGAAGTGGTGAGGGTCCCAGGAGCAGGACTCAATGTGTGAGGCATAGTACTGATGTCTTGCAAGGGAGATAGCAGAATTGATTGATGAAAGACAGAATTTGAAGTGGAGGAAGTCAGTGTGGTAGTGGGATTTGCGCCAGAGGCATTCAGCAGCCCGGGTGCAGAAGCGGAGATGGCAAATGGTGGAGGTGAGCCCAGGGCTAGGGTTATGGGAGTGAGCTGGGCAGGAGGAAAGTGGGACAAGGGAGTCGAGGCTGGAGGCGAGAGAGGTGTTGAGGGTAGAGATAGCAGAGTCGGGGGAGGAGGAGGAGGAGGAGGAGAAGACTGAGGAGAGAAGAGGAGAGAGGGAGGAAGCAAAGTTCTGGGGGAACAATGGCCTGCAGATTGCAGAAGGGACGGGGAGATGACAAAGAGGAGAGAGGGAGGAAGCAAAGTTCTGGGGGAACAATGGCCTGCAGATTGCAGAAGGGACGGGGAGATGACAAAGAGGAGGGGGAGCAGCGGGAGAGGTTGAAGGAGGCAAGGAAATTGTCAGATATGAGATGGGGCTCAAAGGAGAGATCGGAGACAGAGCAGTTTCTAGAGAACACGAGATCAAGAGTGACCATCAGTGTGGGTGGGGGAGCTAGTCCAGAGGTGGAGATTAAAGGAGGAGACTAAGGAGAGGAAGCGGGCGATGTAAGGCTGCGAGTGTGCATCAACATGAATGTTGAAGTTGCCAAGGATGAGTGTGGGGATGTCATCAGAGAGGAATAGGGTGAGCCAGGACTCGAACTCGGAGAGAAAGGAGGAGAGGGAGCCGAGGGGGCGGATGATAACAGCAGCATGGAGGTGGAGAGTGGAGTAAAAGCATGCGGAGTGAGCCTCGAAAGAGAGAGAGGGGGGGAGGGGTCAAAACTGGCAGGAAGAAGCCTACACCACCACCCCGGCCTTCGGAGCGGGACTGGTGGGAGAAGGAGAGACCTCCGAAGAAGAGGGTGGCGGGGGTGACAGAGTCAGTGGAGGAGATCTACTTCTAATTTGCTGCTAGTTAGTTTCATAGAGTGTCCCTTGTATTGTTATGATTTTGATTATGATTATTATGATTATTATTATGTTATTATTTATTTTATTATTTATACCCCCCCCCCCATCCAGCCTCACGGCAGCTCGGGGCAACTTACAGAAGTTAAAACAAATAAATATATATAAAAATATATAAAGATATATAAAAAGGTGATTTTTTTAACAAAAACATTAAATACAAATCCCACCCCCTTCCCGCAAAGGCCTGGATGAACAGCCAGAACTTACAGGCCTGGCAGAAGGCCAACAAGCTGGGGGCCAGGTGAGCTTCCTCTGGGAGGGGGTTTCACAGCTGTGGTGCGACCAGCAAGAATGCCCGCTCCATCGTGGCCCCCGATTTACCAAGAAGGTGCTTCCGGGAGATCGCAGAGATCACTCCAGGGCCTGGGGAGTGAGGCGATCTCTCAGGTAGGAGGGGCCCAGGCCATGTAGAGCCTTAAACACCAGCACACCAGCACCTTGAATTGGGCCCAGAACGCAGCCAGTGCAGAGCCCAGAGCACTAGTGTAATTGTCACGGGGGAAGGGGGAAGGATAGGGAAGGGGGGCAGGCAGGACCCCGGGAGATTATATGCCAAAGTACAGAAACAAGACACCACACTGACAACCCGAGGCAACTATGCGTACCGCCTAGACCTAGCTCAGTAAGGCTAGGGTCCTTCAGGGTGTAGGGTGGGCTTTCCCTCAGAGCTAGAAGGCAACCCTTTTCATCATAGGGACGGCGAGCAATAGCTGTCTGCCTCGGAGAGACAAGACTCACAAACATGAAGGGAGACCACCCACTCAGGGAAATACACAGGGCCCAGGACACCGTGCAGTTTCTGTGAAAGGGAAGAAGGGGGATGGGAATGGTTCCAGGGGGGAGGTGAAGGGAAGGGGGGAAAAAGGGACAAGGGTATGGGGAGTGCGGGGGAGCGGACTTTCTCAACTTACAACAAGGTGCTAGGAAGGCTGGAGGAGAGGGAGGTTGGAAGGTAACAGGACAACAAGGAAATCGGTATCCCACACTGTATCACACCCTAATTCGTTTAACCAGGAGACACCAAGACACTAGACCCACTTATACTCACTCACTCGACTCACTCTCTCAGGAAGGGAAACACAGGGACCATGCACTTATCACACTTCTCCAAATCAGACACAAATTCTCCAAGGCAAGAGGGGGCCAGCTTCTCAAGAATGATTACCGGCGGGGGAGTCAGGCCCCACCGGTAACTTTTATAGTTTCCCTTTGCCTGTTGACACGAGTTCCCTGGGCGGGGCCCAACCACGCCGCCGTCTCAGCTGATGCCGCTTTGGAGACGCAGGGGGCGTGGNTGTCAGCGGGCCCGTTGTTCTGGAGCACTCAGCCTGGGGAGGGCGCACGCCGACACGGGGAGGGCGTGCGCTGACACGGGGAGGGTGCGCGCTGACAGTAATGTGCTCCAGGCGGGCTGCAGCATTCTGCACAAGCTGCAACTTCCGAACCCTCACCAAGGGCAGCCCTACGTAGAGTGTGTTGCAATAATCCAACCTAGAGGTGATGAACACATGAATGAGGGTGGCCAGGTTGGAGTTTGAGACATATGGCTGGATCCTCCGCACAAAATGTAATTGGCAAAAGGCTCCCTTTCCCACTGCCTCCACCTGACAGTCCAGGCGGAGACCAGAGTCCAGCAGGACCCCCAAACTCCGCACCTGCGGGGCCAGCGGGAGGTAGATCTCCATAAGTGGGGCCATCACCTCAGCTGCCCTACCCACCAACATCACCTCCATCTTATCAGGGTTCATCCTCAGTCTACTCATCCTCATCCAGTCGATCACTGCTGTCAGGCACTGGGAAAGCACCGAGACTGCAGGACCTGGGTCTGCTGAAAAAGAGAGGTATAGCTGGGTGTCATCAGCATACTGGTGACAACCCACACCAAACCATCTTACAACCTCACCAAGGGGTTACATGTAAATATTAAATAACAATGGAGACAGAATGGAACCTTACGGTACGCCACAAGCGAGATCCCGGGGTCTAGATATTTCTTCACCCAGCACCACCCATTGGCTTCTCCTTGAGACTAATGAGCAGAACCATTCTAGGACACTCACACCGCCCCCCCCTCCCCCAGGCCCACAGTTAACTGAAAAGCAACCCATGGTCAACTGTATCAAATGCTGCCGAGAGATCCAACAGGACAAGTAATGTCGAACATCCCAAATCCATCTCTCGGTGGAGGTTGTCCACCAAGGCCACCAACGCAGTCTCGGTGCCATATCCTGGTCGAAATCCTGATTGAAAAGGATCCAGGAAACCGATGCCATCCAGATAGCACTGGAGTTGCTGGGTCACCACCCTTTCAATAACCTTCCCTAAAAAGGGGAGGTTAGAGACAGGCCAATAGCTAGTGAGTGCGTCAACATCCAAAGATGGTTTCTTAAGCAGAGGCTGCACCACCGCCTTCTTGAGGCAGGCAGGCACCCTGCCCTCCCAAAGGGAGGCATTGATCACACCCACCAGCCCCAGACCCAACATCTCACTAGTCCCTGGCGACTTTCACCAACCAGGACAGGCAAGAATCTAATTCACAAAAGGTGGCTCTAACAGAACCGAGCGCACCCTCATCATCGACCAGTGTCACTTCCTGAAACTGATCCCACGAAGATGGACCAGATGGGGCGTCCATAACCCTCAGTTCTCCCTCTACTGTGTCAATCCCATCCCCAAAATCATGCTGGATCCAAGCGATCTTATCTGTGAAGTAGTTCATAAATTCCGCACATCGGGCTTGGGAAACCTCCCCTTTTTGGCAGAGGGAGGCCGGACTGACCAGCCCCATCACCACCCGGAAGAGCTCCACTGGACACGAATTCGCAGCAGCTATGAGGGTGGCAAACAATTTTTTCTTTGCCATTAGTAGGGATGTGAGAACGTGGTTCAGAAGTTTGGAGTTCGGACTGAACTTGACTAGTTCAGTTGACTGAACCGAACTTCCAAACCAAACTCAAATTCGACCCAACTGTTTGGTCAAATCCGAACCAGTTCGGAAGGCCAAAAACAACTTAAAACACTGGTTTTGAATGTATGAACTCGACTCGGAAGTTCAGAATTTG
>QEPC01012760.1:237043-248731 GCA_003113815.1 Sphenodon punctatus
TCAGCTGTACCTCTCTTTTTCAGCTGACCCAGACCCTGCTGTCTCATTGCTGTCCCAGTGTTTGGAGGCCGTGGCGGAGGGGATGTGACAGAGCAGACTGAAGCTCAACCCCGATAAGACAGAGGTGATGGTGATGGGGAGGGCGAGGGAGCTGTTGGCCCCCCTGATTGGGGGGGTTCGCCCTCCTATAGTTCAACAGGTTCGGAGTCTGGGGTGGTGTTGGACTCGGATCTCTGCCTGGATTGACAGGGGGTGGTGGAGAAGACTGCCTTCCACCATTTGTATCTGGTGTGGAGGCTGCGTCCATACATCTCTGGGTCGAACCTGGCCTCCCTCATCCATGCCTTTGTCACCTCGAGACTGGACGACTGCAATGCACTTTATGTGGGACTGCTCTTGTTCCTGTTTCGGAGGCTGTAGCTAGTGCAGAATGCGGCGGCCCGTCTCCTGATGGGGGCAGGTTGTCAGGAGCATATAACACCTGTGCTCTGGACTCTGCACTGGTTGCCAATAGCATGCCGAGCCAGGTTCAGGGTATTGGTAATGATCTATAAGGCCCTTCATGGTCTTGGCCCCTTGTACCTCAGGGACCGCCTTGCCCCCTGTGCCCCAGAGCGGATCCTTCAGTCTGCCGGGGGTGCCTTCCTGGAGGTCCCCCGTGTTAAGCAAGGGGCCACGATGGAGAAGGCATTCTCGGTGGCCAGGCCGCATCTTTGGAATTCCCTCATGGAGGAAGCTCACCTGGCCCCAAGCCTTTTAACATTCCAGAAGGCTTGTAAAACCTGGCTGTTCGCCATGGCCTTTGGGGAGGGGGGAGAGGGGTAGGGTTTTTAGCTTTTCCCTGCCCTTATTTTATTTTTATTTGTTCTCCTGCTTTAATGATGTTTTTAAATTTTTGATGTTTTAAAATTGTTTTATTAATGTTTTTAGTTGTACGTTGCCCCGGGATGCCATAGGCATATTGGGTGACTCATAAATATATATAATAAATAATAAAAATAAATATCCACCTGCTGATCTAGACAGAGACCCGTGTCCAATAACACCCCCAGACTCCAAACTTGCTGGGTCATGGAGGGGCACACCCCCTCCACAAGAGGGAGCAACACCTCCCCCACCCGGCCTACCACCATCACCTTCGTCTTATCAGGATTGAGCTTCAGTCTGCTCTGCCATAACCAACGCACCACGGCCGCCAAACACTGAGACAGCACGGAGATGGCATGGCCTGGGTTGGCTGAAAAAGAGAGGTAAAGCTGGGTGTCATCCGCATATTGGTGGCAACGCACACAAAACCCTCTCACGAACTCCCCCAGGGGCTGCATATATATATTAAACAGTAAAGGAGACAGGATTGAACCTTGCAGAATGCCACAGTCCAGGGCCCAGTGGCTAGATGTTTCTGCTCCCAGGACAACCCTCTGGGTCCTCCCTGAGAGGAATTACTGGAACCAACCAAGGGTGGTCCCATTCAGACCCCCCAGGTCATGCAACCATCTCAACAGCAGCCCATATTCCACTGTATCAAACACGGCTGAGAGATCTAGCAGGACCAGTAGTGCTGAACATCCTGCATCCATCTCCTGGCGGAGATCGGCCACCAAGGCCACCAACGCCGTCTTTGTACCATGGCCCAGCCGTAACCCAGATTGACACAGGTCGAAAAAACCAATGCTGTCTAGGTGAGCCTGGAGCTGCAAGGCCACCGTCCGTTCAATAACCTTCCCTAAAAAGGAAAGGTTAGAGACGGGTTGGTAACTGGCGAGTGCATCCACATCCAAGGATGACTTCTTCAACAGGGGGTGCACCACAGCCTCCTTGAGACCGGGGGGCAAGCTCCCCTACCAAATGGACGTGCTGACCTCTGACACCAGCACCGACCCCAGTATCTCCCTAGAGGCTTTCACCAACCAAGATAGGCAAGAATCTAATTCGCAGCTGGTGGCCCTAACCAACCCCAGGATCTCCACAGCATCGGCTGACGTCACCTCCCGAAACTCATCCCAGAAAGATGGACCAGACGGCGCCCCCATCACCTTATGCTCAGTTACTACTGTCTCTAATCTAGTGTCGAAGTTGCTCTGGATCTGAGTGATCTTGTCTGCAAAGTACATGGCAAACTCCTTACAACTCAATTTAGTTTCATAGATTTTAGAATAGTTAATAGCAGTTACTAGAATTAGAGTGTGTGTGTGTGTGTGTGTGTGTGTATATATATATATATATATATATTATTAAAATTTTAAATAAATAAATAAATAAATAAATAAATAAATATAAAATTTCAAAGTGCATTCTTTGGGTTGGAAGACATGGAGAAGGCAAGCAGGGGAGGCCGATCTGCTACTCGTAAGGTGGGCAATGGAACACCTGGCAGAGGTGGTAGGGGCCATGCCAGCAGAGTGGCAGCAGGCAGCAACCCGAGCCCATCACCATGCCCCAAACTCCATAGGCCTCATTTTGGGTGACAGGCTTCCGAGCCTCCCAGCAGTGGCATTAGCTGGGGGATGGTTCGGCGGCACCTCCTGTCAGCATCCTCCACTGCCACGCAGGGCACTGGAAGGCCTGCAGTACAGGAAGTTGCAGCTGCAGGAGTAGGTGCAGGTGCTTCAGGGGCAAGGTCCGATGTTCACCATGGGCCACCATCATCCCTCATTATCGAGGCGATCCCCGGCAGTCCGGGGCTGGTGGATCCCACCCCTGCTGTTAGAGGCAGGACCCGATCCCCGGTCAATGGTAGCAGGTAGAGGAGGAGCAGCAGCAGCTATAGGGAGCACAGGGAGAGTGGCAGCAGCATGGTGGGCAGTCAATCAGCCTCAGGGTCCCAGTACTCCCATTCGCGGGACATCACTGTTAGTTAGTTAATTTATTTCAGCATGGCCAAAGGCCATTGCTTACATTCACACAACAAACAATAAACATATGAAATATAACGACCCATAGGTCCAATTACAAATCACTAGTTTAAAACATGAATAATTATATAAGAAACTCCAGACAAGATTTCCCCCAAAATCAAAAAACATGGTCCCAAAGAGGGGCCACTACAATACATATTGCATCAGATGTTATTATAATTACAACAATCACCCTTACATTCCCACACCAAGGGATTACTGATAATGCAACTTATTTGCCTCTGATTATTTACACAGTCGTTATAGGGAAAAGACAGCAAAATCTGAAGTACACATTAAAAATAAAATAGGAATGAACATCCAATTGATTCAAACTATTTCAGTTAAAACAATACCATAATCAACTATCAAATTTCCGCAGTGCCTTATACTACCCCGGAAGGCCTCATCCCCACAAGCAAACCAGAGAACTAAACCCTGCAAGGGCACTGATCAATCTAATCATTCTGAGGGTTTTCCAAACCAAAGCTTAAAAAGGCTTTCCTCAGCAGACAGACTTGCAGAAGAAAATTTGCCGTATTTCTAATTGTCTGGGCATCTGTGCTATCCAAGAACAGAGAGAGTAATGTAATATGTGCTCTACCAGGATGTCTCTCCAACACCGGCAGGAGATAATCCTGTTGTGGTTTGTCATACAGCCGACAGTATAGAAAAATGTGGCTGACTGTTTCCACTGTCAAGTTGTCAAATGGGCAGAGACGATTGCAAAACGGGATACCTTGCACTCGGCCCTCAAATACTCAGAAAGGGAGAGCGTTGGAATGAGCGCTACAGGTAAGCTGTTTTGACCTTCCAGAGATATGGGTAGCTGGATAAGTTGCAGCATATCCATACAATGTAATCCCGCATATGTGGGGAGCAATTTACTTTACCTATTTCTGATTGCCTCCCTATATATTCTATACTCTGAAGGACTTCTTTCCGCAGAGCACCTTGTGGCTTATGGGCCAAATATCCTAGCGAGAGTCCAGCCCCATTCAGTTTCTCCTCAATTTTATTGGACCATTGGTTCACAAAAGGATCTTGAATTGCTTCATTAAGCAGTGACTTGGCCTGACTAGACCTAATCTTAAGCCAAAATTTTAAAACCTGCTCGTTAGCAACCTGTGACCAGCTCTTCTGGCCCAGTTCAATCCTAATGACCGCTGATGGAGTGCCCCTAGGGGCACCCAACAACCTCTGTAGGCATCTACTTTGAACGATGTCCACAGCTTGGGCAAAAAAGGGGGCCCACAGTTCAGCCCCATACATTAACAGGAACCTAACTTTGCTGTTCAAAACTTGCAGTGCTTCTGGTATTGCTGATTGCCCCTGATTACAAAACAGCCTATGAATGGAATTTGCTGAGCCACTTGTTGCTTTAATTGCCCTCTTAATATGTTCATGCCAGCTACCTGACCTGTGAAAAAGTATTCCCAAGTATCGGAATGAAGTCACCTGCTGCACTGGGTGGCCCTCTATGTTCCAGGAGTATATTTGTGCCCTAGAGGAAAATACCAAAATTTTGGTTTTGTCGTGATTGATGGACAGCTGGTTTTCTTGACAAAACTTCCCAAATGCCTGCATCTGCCGCTGAGGTCCTACCCGCGTTTGGAACAGGAGCGTGACATCATCGGCGTAACAAAGACAGCCGATATGACGGCAGCCTAGTTTAGGTGGAAAAAAACTTTGATTATCCATAAGTGGTATCACCTCATCAATGAAAAGGTTAAAGAGGGTTGGGGTCAGGACACAACCCTGCCTAACACCAATTGTGGATGTAACTGGCAGGGTGATATGTCCTTGCTGGTCCAGTTTGATCACAAGGGAGGAGTTTGTATATAATGACATGAGTAGAGCCAAAAGCAGTCTATCTATAGATGTTGCCCGCAACTTTTCCCTCAGGGCGTCCCTGTCCACCGAGTCAAAGGCCGCCCTGAGGTCAAGGAAGGCAACATAAAAGGCCCCATTACGCTTCCTATACTTTGCGGACAGGTGGTAGAGAGTATAGCACTGTTTGACCGTGCTCCACCCTTTTTGGAACCCTGCCTGCTCCAGAGAGGGGAGCTTAGCCTGTGCCATCCAGTCTAGTAATTTACCTAATAGGTACTTGGCATACACCTTAGCCACTACCCACAGAAGGCTAATGGGCCTATAATTTGCTGGCTCTGCTTTAACACCCTTTTTATAGATTGGGACAACTACTGCCTTACTCCAATCCTCCGGAGTAACTCCCACATTATTAATGGCCTTGAAGAATGCCATGAGGATAGGTAGCCACCAAGTCTTTTGTGCTTTAAGAAATTATATACACACAAAATCATAGCCCAGGGCATGGTGATTATGAAAAGAGTCTACTAGTACCTCCACCTCATCTTCAGAAACTGTAGGCCAAGGTGGGGCTTCCCCGGGGTCAAAAATAGGAGGGCCCTGCAGCCTCTCCCCTCTCGTACCAGCATATAATTTATCAAAATGATTCATCCATAGAGTTGGCTGGAGCGCAGTAGTAAATGACTTCTGCCCCTCTTTTATGAAACCATTAACCATATACCAAAAGTTCCTATTGTCTTTCGCATCTGCAGCCTGCAGAAAATTTACCCATTGGCTATTCCCAAAGTCCCTCTTTTTCTTTTTAATTAAATTTCTATATTCTGCTCTAAGTCGAATATATTCAGCTGACAGAACAGGAACCCCACTCTTCCTATATGCATAATATACCTCCTTTACCCTACACCTCAATGTTCGACATTCCTTATCAAACCAAGGATGTTTGATCCTTGGGTCGATGACTGCTGGGACTTTTACATGATCCTGCATATGAGCCCGTAAGACTGCTGTCAACTAGGTATAAACAGCCACTGTCTCTGCCGTACAAGATGAGAACAGTATTCTATCCTGCATCTGTGAGACTAGAGGCTGCAAGATATATTCTGTCAAAGTATTTGCCAAAGAATCATCCCATATAGAAGCCCACAGGGTATCTAACAGAAAGAGCTCCAGGCTTTCCACCTCACCCACCCCAGGGTCAGATCCTACTAAAAACAAATTTAGGACTAATGGAAGGTGGTCCCCAACCAAGATCTGACCCAGAGTGAAATCGGCTATATAAAGCAGCACAGGGGCAGAGACCAAGATGTAATCAACTACACTGGCTTCCTGGCTATCCACAAAAGTGTATTCCCCCTCAGGGTTACCAAAGCCTGAGCCATTTAGTATATGCAATCCCAGAGCAGAAGCTAACTCAGCCTGGCCCAGAGCGAGGGCAGGGGCGGAGCCAGCAACTGAGCCAGGGCTTAAAGAGAGCGATGCAGCGGAGGCAATGTGTGTGGTGAGCGGGGTCTCTGGCTGCTCTAGTCTATTACACCTACGCGGCCCGGATCGAGGGCAGGGGCGGAGCCAGAAACTGAGCCGGGGCTTAAAGAGAGTGGCGCAGTGGAGGCAGCGCTGGAGGCACACGCTAGGCAGTGCGCCTAAGGGCTGCACGCGCAAGGGCGTGCCCTTGTGTGCATGGCCTTAGGCATGGGACGGAGCGCCAGGAGAATTACTGTGCCTGCTTGTCAGGAAACAATATTCATAGCTGACCCCTGATGGCTGCCAGCAAAAGATTTTGCCCAGAGTCCTCTGTGGCCTCCCCTCCTTCATGCAGTAAACAACAGAAACAACGCAGGCTGGAGTCCTTTTTTTCATGTAAGTTAGCCGGCCCTCCCCAGGATAATGATTCCATCACGGAGGCCTCTTTCTGTCAACAAATATTCCACACCTCATACGGGAAATCTGTCCTGTCTTCGAGACATTTGACCCCTACCAGAATTCAGGCAGGGAGTTTTTTGCCCCCCCATTGAGCCCCAAGCATCAGTGCCTGGCAAGGAAACAATTTTTTGACTGACTTTCTTTCCACCCACGTGAGGGTAACCGCAGAATCCATTAAGTTTATGTGCACACAGGTGCAGCAAATTCATGAAAAACTTGATTTGGTAGTTTTCCCTGGCAGGGTCCTGGAGCACAAACCCCGGCAGGGAAGCGTGAGGAGTATGGGACAACAATTGTCTATTGGGGGAAAGACGTTGCTTCCTGAGAATATGGTCTCCACCCCCCGGAGTCTAACTTCAGAGGATCCCCCTGGAAGTCCCCGGCTAAAGGACAATAAGAGACTTAGCCCTCCTTGTGATGGCTTTTCGGTACCTCCAGCCGATCAAGCAATCTCTTATAGCCCCCTGCCCCTAAATTTAATTTTTACTATCCTGCAACTATATAGCAGTTCCCCCTCCCCCCGTGGAATACTGCACTAGACGCAGCCAAGCACCTTAGGTTATTGCTCAACTTCCCAGTTATGCGGCATCTCCCCATTGCTAGGTTTAATATCCAGCCCTTGGATCAGTGGCTGATGTCCAGGGACAGACAGGTGGTGAATATTGAGTTCTCTTCACCAGAAATTACAGCAGCAATTTGGGAGGTGAGGCATTCCCTGGAGGAAAGATCTGTCTTCCTGTCCAGGGTATTCAAATCTAGCTTTGGTAAGATTGTGCAGATGGGGGGGGTCTATCCCCCAGCCCGAGGGGCATGGGGCCATTCACTCGGGTAGAAATTCCTCCCACCTGATGAACACAGATCTCTGTGAACAGGAAGCAAATCGGGCTACCCTGGCAGGTGTTTTAGCTTCACAACATTCCCAAGGGGAAATAGTAAGGCTAAATGTGGTTCCTCCACCTGGAGGAGGAGGGGTTGCTATGGAGATTAACACGATCGAAACCCAGGCAGATGTTCAGCATCCCCCAAGGCCAAGTCAGTTCCCTGGTAACCAGGATGTCCCTCCCTCAAGGAAGGCCTTAGATTGCATGGAGTCCAGCATGTTGACAAAGCTTGACTCCTTGTGTTCACAGCTGGTTAAAATAAAATCGGGTAATCTGCCTACGGAGGTTAGGGTGTGCCCAGCTCAGGAGAGAAAACCCAGTACTCCCATCGGTATGGGTAGTTCGCAGAAATTGCCACTTCACCAATCAACCTCCCATCCGTGGAGATTGACTGCCAATAGTGTTCATAAGACTAGAGATGATGAAATGGTTCTGGGCCCCTTTAATGGCCAAACAACTAAAGAATTAGGAGCTCCCTTTGTCAGGGGAACTGGCCCTGGTGATGGGATATTGGTCCCCTTTTTGAAAGCTTATCCTCACCCAATAGGTAGTATTACTGATAGGGTGGAGAGTGCTGTCCATTTATCCTCTTTAGTTACGTTGCTGGGGAATCTGTTATCTGATAAGGTCACTCCAGATTTAATGTTCACGTCAGTTACAAATCCAGCCCCTGAGGTCAGTGATCAGAACATAGTCATGGCAAGCAGTCAGCTTGCTCCTCTATGTCGCTTGGAGGCTCCCTCATGACTATTACCGTGTGTCTCTCTCAGGATTGCCTCTTGGAAAATCTCGGGTTGTCAGGCCCGCCAGCAGGATGACGACCTGTTTTACCTGCTTAAGACATGTGACATTTGTTTGTTAAAAGAAACCTGGGCTAGAGATGATATTCGGGTGGCTGATACGAGAGTCCACTCGGTTGCAGCAACATCAGTTAGGACCTCCGGGAGACCGAGCGGTGGCCTGCCGTTAATGTCTTCAAATTTGTCTAATATGGTCTCTTTTAAACTAATAAACAGCTACAAATCTTATTTTGCCCTTTATCATTGTAAGTTTTCTTTAGGAGAGGATTTACTGATAGGGAATGTTTATGTCCCCCCAGTTTCATCAAGTTTCTTTTGCAAAGAGATGTGGGGAGTAATTATTAATGAGGTGCAAATGGCTAGATTGATGTTCCCGGGAACCGCTCTGATCCTGGGAGACGACTTTAATGCAAGGGTGGGGGAATGGCAGGATCTCCCCAGTGGGTGGAGCTCCACCCAGATTGCTGCTCGGAGATCCCAGGAAAAAATGGAAAATATAAACGCCAGGGCTTTGAAACAGCTGGTAGTCAAACTAGAATTAGTAGTTCTGAACGGCAGGACAGAAGGGGACAGAGAAGGTCACCTCACATTTTATTCCCAGCGAGGTTCCAGCACTATAGACTACTTTATGGTTTCTGCTTCCTTCCTGCCAAGAATCCAGAGATTAGAGATATATCATAACTCTGAGATGCCTCACTATGCTCTATTATTATTATGTGGGGGATCTTCTACATCTCCCCACTCTGGCCAGGAGGATGGGTGGTGCCCCTCTCCCCTTCAATCTGACATGGCACTTAATTATAGAAGGATTTACTGGTCTGATCATCTTGCGCAGATATTTATGGCTCAAATCTCCCAACCCAACCTGGATTGTTTACACCACCAGATAAATTCTGGAGCTTCGGATGCAGTGGAGGGTCTTGAGCAAGTCCTAGCCCGATTAATTCCACTTCTCTCTTCTAGAAGGCGGGCCTGGCCTGGTCCTAAGAGAACCCTGGGCTGGTTTGATGGTACGTGTTACTTGCACCGGCGGATTTTGAGGAAAATGGTGAGGCAGTTAAAAACCCGCCCATCAGCAACTACCAGGAGCTCCTTGATGGTAACTCGTGCTCTTTACCATCATCTGATTGCGGCGAAGAAACTGCATTTTCAGAGGCAGCAATGGGCATGGCTGAACAAAGCAGCAGGAAGCGGTGATTCAAAACAATTTTGGGGCTTAATGAGACAACTAAGGCAGGGGGACAAACCCGGGGGCCCAGTGGAACTTCCACCCAGGGTGTGGGAAAAGTTCTATGAGGGCATCTTTGCAGACTTGTCCCCATCCTTTCCCCATATCCTGCTGGAGGGACCTGACTCATTTCCGCATTGGCCGCCGGTTCAAGCAGACGAGGTTAGAGACCTGATTACACAACATAAAGGTGAGAAGGCCCCAGGACCCGATCTGTCACGGTGGAACTTCTGAAGGAAGCCCCGGACTGGTGGGCCAAGCTGTTGGCCCCAGTTTTTACATCGATAAATGCTACAGGCAAGATGCCTAAACGGTGGGCAAAAAGCATTATTGCACCCATTTATAAAAAAGGAGATCAAGGGGCCCCTGAGAACTATCATCCAATAAGCCTCCTCAGTATTGTGGGGAAGCTGTATTCTAGGCTCTTACTGAGGCGGCTTCAGAGCTGGCTTGACGACAACCAGATAATTAGCCTGGAGCAGGTGGAATTCCAGAAAACCCGCTCTACGGTGGATCACGTACTAGTGCCGGCACACCTGATAGGAAAAATCACGAGCCAGGGCCTGAAGGCATACTTATGTTTTATTGACCTGAGGATGGCCTTTGACTCAATCAGCAGGGACAGGCTGTGGGCAAAACTGAGGGCTATAAGATCGAACCGAGACTGCTGTTTCTGATAATGAAACTGCATGAAAATAACAGCCTTCAGGTTAGATGTTCCAGGGAAGGTGTGTAATCTCAGAAGGTGAAGGTGGTTAAAGGAGTAAGGCAGGGCTGCCTTTTGGCGCCCGCCCTGTTTGACATCTTCCTGAATGACCTCCCCTCATATGTAGCTGAAGTAAACTCCCATCCACCCAGTATCAGTGGTAGGCAGACCACCTCACTTATATACGCCGATGACACAGTTCTCATCTCCCGTTCCCAGGTGGGGCTGCACTGTGCCATGCTTCAGGTTAGGGACTACTGTTTACGGGAAGGCCTCAAAATCAACTATGAGAAAACTAAGGTGTTGATTTTTGGCCAGGGGCGGTCCAAAAAGCCTCACAAGTGGCAGATAAATGATCACCAGATCTCCCAGGTACTCAGTTATAAGTACTTTGGTGTTGTTTTCTCTAGCTCCCCCTCATGGGGGGCCCAGTGGTCCCAGGCCAAAATTCGAGCCAAACAGTCGGCAGGTGCGATTCGCGGATTCTACTATGGGAAGGGAGGTAAACTGTTATTGCCTGCACTTCGTCTGTTCTATGCAAAGGTGATCGGCCAGATCCTGTACGCCTTCTCGGTGTGGGGGGTGGAATATCTGGACCAGCTGGAACCGCTCCAAAATGGATTTCTGAGGGATATTCTGGGTGTCCCACATGGAACCCCGCAGATCTTTCTACGACTAGAGTCCGGATGTCCTCCGATAAGGATCTCAGCAGTCCAGGTTATCATTAAGCTCTGGCTAAGGGTTGCGACCCTCCCCCAGGGCGACAACTCGCTGTTCAAAAGAACTTGAGACGAAGGTATGTTACCTTCTTGGCAGAAAGGAGTGGGAATAATTTTGGGGAAATTGGGCCTTTCTTCCGAACATTTGGCATCCTTAGGGATTAAACGAGCCATGAACTTGGTGAGGCAGAGACTGGCCGACCAGCAGATTCAGGTAGATGCTGAGATGCTCCAGTGCCAGAAGGTAAACCCGCTCTACAAACCACCTACGGTATGCCCCCTGGAGTCCAGCTACTTGACAGCTTGGCCCTCTTTCCAACTAAGACGGGTGTTTGCTCGCCTTCTATGTGGGGTTTTCCCTTCGGCGGTGTTGCAGGGCCGTTACATGGGTATTCCCTGGCCGGAAATAAAATGTCAGTTCTGTTTCTTGCAAGAGCCAGATTCAAATACCCATATCCTGTTTGTATGCCCCTGATATGAGAATCTCAGAGGTGAATTTCTTCTAGCCTTGAGGGAGGCTCAGGATAGTTCCCCCCATCTAGATAGACATAGTTTATGCCTGGACTACAGAGCATCAGTCCTAACAACTAAGGTAGCAGTATTTGGCAGCCAAGTTATGTATCAAAGAACTAGGTAACCTGATAAGAGAACTGAGAGTTGGGACCCGCCCCCGGTTACAAGGGGTAAAATGAGATGATTTATTCTGG
>QEPC01012760.1:248831-268152 GCA_003113815.1 Sphenodon punctatus
ATGAAACAACAGCACCCCTTCTACCTGCTGCTTCCCAGGAGTCGCCAACAAGCTGTATGACCCTGGGGTGGATGGAAGCAGACAATGAGTGCTGGGCACTGTCAGGCAGGGTGCCTCTCTTCTCCCCTCCCCCAACTCCACGCAGAAGTTCCCACTCCTCACGCCCAAGGGGCCCCCAGCCTCTGGGTAAAATACACACATGAAATAGAAGTGCAGGCAGAGGAGAATGGCAATTGAAGCTCTACCCGGACATCACTGTGATTGGGGACAGCAAGACACTAGTCTCATGGAGGAGATGTCTGGAGCTGAGGTGATGGCTGTCCCTCCGGAAGCTGTGTCGCCACCATGTTCTGCCCCTCCCAGAAGCACTGGCAGTGGTGCATCACCCGATGCAGGCCAGAAGGCAGGAAAGGGCAAAAAATCATCCATCTGGGCACATTTTAAGTTGATGTGGGAGGATGATCCCAGGGAGGTGCAGTGCAGTTTGTGCCAAAAGGTGGTGAATCGTGGTCAGGTGCTCACCAGCAATTACCATGGCGAGGCACCTGAAGGGATGCCACAGTGCTGTGCTGCTAAGCGGGCAGGCAGGGGCAGTGGACGCCAGCAGGTTCCCGACTGCAGTGGCCAGTCGTCCACCTCCATCAGCAGGTAAGCGTCCTTCTCAAACAGCTGTGTCTAGCAGCAGGAGTGGTATTGCTGCTAGGGGGGGAGCAGCAGCAGCAGCAGCAGCAGAAATAGTGTCAGTCGACCATGGAGGAGCTGGGGTGGAGGCAACTGCCAATTCCCTCAGCAGCTGCAGAACGTGGAGGGCGGCTTGGCTTTCAAGCGAAAACCACATGCATGTTGGGGGAAATGATCGGCCTGGATGGGTAGCCCTTCTCAATGGTTGGAGACATGGGTTTCATGTACCGGACTAGCTTCCTGGCCCCCCAGTTTAAGCTACTGTTGTGCACCACCCTGAATCAGCAGGTGGTGCCAGCCTCGCACCGGACTTTAAAGGAGCGGGTGAGGGAGAAGCTGGCAGGGGCTGCTGCCGTCCACTTCACCACAGACCTGTGGTCAAACAAACACTCAGCACGTCTACCTGGCGGTGACGGCGCACTGGTGGCAGGACCTGGAGGCAGCATTTGGCAGTGACAGGAGCAGTCCTGAAGCAGGTATAGGTGGGCCCTGCTTCAATTGGAAGTAATGGATGGCCTCCACACATCCCGGAACATAGAGGCAGCCCTGACCACCATGGTGAGGGAGTAGGTCACGCTGGCACACCGTTCACCAAGGGGTGCATGGTCACCAATAACGCAGCCAACATATTAAGGGTAGGGATGGGCGAACAGAACCGAGTTCGGAAATTCGGTTTGGTTTGGTTCGAAAATCAAGTTCAGTTCGGTCAACTGATCTATTCGAGTTCAGTCCGAACTCCGAATGTCCGAACAGAGTTTGGAAATTCAAACCCCATTGAACTAAATGGAATATTATCTTATAGGGATGGGCGAACAGAACTGAGTTCGGAAATTCATTTCAGTTCAAAAATCGAGTTCGGTTCAGAAGTTCGTTTAGGTCGACCGAACTGGTTGAGTTCGGTTCGAACTCAGAACTACCGAACCGCATTCGCCCATCCCTAATTAATGGCAGTCCGTGAGGGGGGCTTCACTAGCATCCCTTGCGCCGGCGCACACACCCTTCACCTGGTGATCAGGGATGCTCTGGGCTTGGGGGAGAAGAGGATTGGGGCTGGCACCCTTAGCTCCCTGATTGAGCGGGGGAGGAAGCTGGCCGGTTTCTTTAACAGGAGCATGAAGGGCAGTAACCGCCTCCTGGTAAAACAGTCCAAGCAATGCTCCCCAGTGCACCAGCTGGTACAGGATGTGTCCACCCGGTGGAATTCGACCTTCTTGATGCTCGAGTGGCTTCAAGAGCAGAAAGTCGCCTTGCATCAGGTGCAACTTTGACGGACAGCAGGGCACCTCCAGGGTACAATGGGGTGGAATGGGAGATCCTGGCACACACGGTCTTCATGCTCAGACTATTCCTGGCCATGATGGAGACCATCAGCTCATACATGGCCACCATCAGTCAGGTGACCCCTCTGGTCCAGAGTCTCCTCAGGAGGCTTGAGGAAATTCTCCAGGGGCGGGATTGTGGCCCTCAGGGCAGGAAGCTGGCGGATGAGGCTGGTGGTTGCCCTGGTGTGGCAGCTGAAGACAGGGCTGAAGGCGCATTTTGATGAGCTCCTGCGATGGGCAGAATACGTATTGGGAACCATGCTGGACCCCAGGGTCTAGGGCAGCATGCCTCTATGGCCACTGGAAGGGTGAGCTGGTGGAGCGGGTCTGTCAGGCAGAGCGGGCTATGGAGAGTGTGCAGCAGTAGCAGCACAACACCCCTGGGGATGGTGGGAGTGGGAGCGGTCAACCCTTTCAGCCAGTGGGGTCTATCCCTGCCCCCAGCCCTAGCGGTAGCAGCACCAGCAGCAGGCTGAGCAGCAGCAGCAGCTCCCCTATTGCCAGCAGCAACAGCTCCTATGTGCAGGCCACTCTGGGGAGCATGGGGTCATGCACACTAGGGAAAGTAGTGTAGCTGAGGGCTGTGGTGGAGGTGGTTCCCAGACAGAGTTACCAGAGGGAGTACGACGGTGCCTCAACAGCTGTGGAGACCTACCTGGAGGAGGAGCAATGCACAGAACCCAGCAGCGATCCCTTGGCCTACTGGGTCAGCAAGACCAACGTGTGACTGGCCCTATCCAATGTGGCCACGGGTCTCTTGTCCTGCTCACCGAGTGTCTCCAGAGAGCGGGTGTTCTCCATGGTGGGGGACATTTGCTCTCCGCACCACCTGAGACTGGGGGCCAAGTTGGTGGAGCAGTTGCTTTTTATAAAGGTGAACCTTTCGCTGCTGGGATTCCCTGAGATGCACCTGGACACAGATTTATGGTGCAGTGGCACACGCCATCCCATGCCAGGGGCAGTCTTGGGATGGGGCTCCTCCTCCATCTGGACTGCTCCTGCTCTGCTGAGGTGCTGTCCCTCCCTCCCATTGCCCGGAACCTTCTGCCCCCCTCTCTCTCTTTCTCTCTCTCTCATACTAGACGGCCTTGGCTGGCTTATCTAACTGACCTCATGACGCAGGGTGGCATTGGGAAACTGTAAGCCTGCCAGCTGGCTTCTAACTAGACGATATCAGCCCGTCTATGTGACTGGCTCTCTCTCTTTCACACTGCACAGTCTTTGCCAGCCTATCTGAGTGCCCTGCCAGGGTCCCAGCCTGCCTTCCCTACTGCATCTTATGCCACTCTGCCTGTCTGCCCACCCAGGCTGCAAAGCTTGAACCCTGCCTCAGTCTTCCTGCCTCTCATGCCAGCTGCCTGTCTTCCCACCCAGGTTGCAAAGCTTGAACCCTGCCTCAGTCTGCCTGCCTTCTGCTCATGCCATGCTGCCTGTCAACCCACCCGCCCGCCCATGTGGCCTAGATCACAGCCTGCCTCAGTCTGCCTTCTGCTCATGCAATGTTGCTTGTCTGCTGACCCACCTGCCTGCCCGCCTGCCCACCCAGGTGACCTATATCAAAGCCATCCTTAGTCTTCCTTCTGCTCATGCCACGCTGCCTGTCTGACCGCACATCCGCACAGGTGGCCTAGATCAAAGCCTGTCTCAATCTGTAGGGATGGGCGAATGCAGTTCGGATATTAGGAGTTCAGACCAAACTCGGTCTGTTCAGACGTCTGAACTGAACGTCCGAACCGAACTCTCGAACGGCCGAACAGTTCGGTCGTGTTCAGATGAGTTCAGATGAGTTCAGAGGCAGGAAAAACGTCTTTCCAGGGCTGAAAATTAGGTTTCGGGTTTGGTTTGGTTTCGGTTCCGGTTCGGGTTCGGTTTTGCTATTTTTGACTGTTCAACCAAGTTCAGCCAAACCTAACTCGGCTGAACCAAACCATCGAACCCGAACCTGGGTTTCGAACCAAACGACCGAACATCCGAACCGCATTCTGTTCACCCATCCCTATCAGTCTGCCTCTCTTTTGCTTATGCCATGCTTCCTGTCTGCCCGCCTGCCCACCCAGGTGGCCTAGATCAAAGCCTGCCTCAGTCTGCCTGCCTTCTGCTCATGCCATGCTGTCTGTCTGCCCACCCGCCCACGTGGCCTAGATCAAAGCCTGCCTCAGTCTGNGCAGTTAAAAACCCGCCCATCAGCAACTACCAGGAGCTCCTTGATGGTAACTCGTGCTCTTTACCATCATCTGATTGCGGCGAAGAAACTGCATTTTCAGAGGCAGCAATGGGCATGGCTGAACAAAGCAGCAGGAAGCGGTGATTCAAAACAATTTTGGGGCTTAATGAGACAACTAAGGCAGGGGGACAAACCCGGGGGCCCAGTGGAACTTCCACCCAGGGTGTGGGAAAAGTTCTATGAGGGCATCTTTGCAGACTTGTCCCCATCCTTTCCCCATATCCTGCTGGAGGGACCTGACTCATTTCCGCATTGGCCGCCGGTTCAAGCAGACGAGGTTAGAGACCTGATTACACAACATAAAGGTGAGAAGGCCCCAGGACCCGATCTGTCACGGTGGAACTTCTGAAGGAAGCCCCGGACTGGTGGGCCAAGCTGTTGGCCCCAGTTTTTACATCGATAAATGCTACAGGCAAGATGCCTAAACGGTGGGCAAAAAGCATTATTGCACCCATTTATAAAAAAGGAGATCAAGGGGCCCCTGAGAACTATCATCCAATAAGCCTCCTCAGTATTGTGGGGAAGCTGTATTCTAGGCTCTTACTGAGGCGGCTTCAGAGCTGGCTTGACGACAACCAGATAATTAGCCTGGAGCAGGTGGAATTCCAGAAAACCCGCTCTACGGTGGATCACGTACTAGTGCCGGCACACCTGATAGGAAAAATCACGAGCCAGGGCCTGAAGGCATACTTATGTTTTATTGACCTGAGGATGGCCTTTGACTCAATCAGCAGGGACAGGCTGTGGGCAAAACTGAGGGCTATAAGATCGAACCGAGACTGCTGTTTCTGATAATGAAACTGCATGAAAATAACAGCCTTCAGGTTAGATGTTCCAGGGAAGGTGTGTAATCTCAGAAGGTGAAGGTGGTTAAAGGAGTAAGGCAGGGCTGCCTTTTGGCGCCCGCCCTGTTTGACATCTTCCTGAATGACCTCCCCTCATATGTAGCTGAAGTAAACTCCCATCCACCCAGTATCAGTGGTAGGCAGACCACCTCACTTATATACGCCGATGACACAGTTCTCATCTCCCGTTCCCAGGTGGGGCTGCACTGTGCCATGCTTCAGGTTAGGGACTACTGTTTACGGGAAGGCCTCAAAATCAACTATGAGAAAACTAAGGTGTTGATTTTTGGCCAGGGGCGGTCCAAAAAGCCTCACAAGTGGCAGATAAATGATCACCAGATCTCCCAGGTACTCAGTTATAAGTACTTTGGTGTTGTTTTCTCTAGCTCCCCCTCATGGGGGGCCCAGTGGTCCCAGGCCAAAATTCGAGCCAAACAGTCGGCAGGTGCGATTCGCGGATTCTACTATGGGAAGGGAGGTAAACTGTTATTGCCTGCACTTCGTCTGTTCTATGCAAAGGTGATCGGCCAGATCCTGTACGCCTTCTCGGTGTGGGGGGTGGAATATCTGGACCAGCTGGAACCGCTCCAAAATGGATTTCTGAGGGATATTCTGGGTGTCCCACATGGAACCCCGCAGATCTTTCTACGACTAGAGTCCGGATGTCCTCCGATAAGGATCTCAGCAGTCCAGGTTATCATTAAGCTCTGGCTAAGGGTTGCGACCCTCCCCCAGGGCGACAACTCGCTGTTCAAAAGAACTTGAGACGAAGGTATGTTACCTTCTTGGCAGAAAGGAGTGGGAATAATTTTGGGGAAATTGGGCCTTTCTTCCGAACATTTGGCATCCTTAGGGATTAAACGAGCCATGAACTTGGTGAGGCAGAGACTGGCCGACCAGCAGATTCAGGTAGATGCTGAGATGCTCCAGTGCCAGAAGGTAAACCCGCTCTACAAACCACCTACGGTATGCCCCCTGGAGTCCAGCTACTTGACAGCTTGGCCCTCTTTCCAACTAAGACGGGTGTTTGCTCGCCTTCTATGTGGGGTTTTCCCTTCGGCGGTGTTGCAGGGCCGTTACATGGGTATTCCCTGGCCGGAAATAAAATGTCAGTTCTGTTTCTTGCAAGAGCCAGATTCAAATACCCATATCCTGTTTGTATGCCCCTGATATGAGAATCTCAGAGGTGAATTTCTTCTAGCCTTGAGGGAGGCTCAGGATAGTTCCCCCCATCTAGATAGACATAGTTTATGCCTGGACTACAGAGCATCAGTCCTAACAACTAAGGTAGCAGTATTTGGCAGCCAAGTTATGTATCAAAGAACTAGGTAACCTGAAAAGAGAACTGAGAGTTGGGACCCGCCCCCGGTTACAAGGGGTAAAATGAGATGATTTATTCTGGAAGCAGAACGGTTTAAGGGAAGAAAGTGGGAATTTCCCAGCAGGGTTTTAGTGGGAATTTCCTTTATTTTATTATGTAGGCCGTATGTTATCTTACCGTATGTAGAGACACTTCGGTCATGATTAAAAAATATAAAGGGCCCTTCGTAGACAACCTTTTATAGTGCTCTTTTTTCCTCCTCCATACTATGTGAAATAGTAAGTGTTTGGAATTTTGCGGAAATTATTGTATAAATGTGGCCATCCCTCATGATGTTGACGGTTTGTATATGTATCATTGGTGAGGAGACGTATTGCCAATGACTAAATGTTACGGCAAATAAAGATTTTTATTATTATATAACTCAGCCAACCTAATACCTGCTTCATTTATCTGTGTGTCTTTGGATCTTCTGGTAACCAGTAGATCTGATGGTACGAAAGGGCGCCCGTCGCATTATGGAGCTAAATCCAGATAGCTGGCTCCCATTCTGGCATTAAAATCACCCATTATGAGAAATAGACCTTCGGGGTATTTAACCATAAGTCCTTCCAGCAGTTGCTCAAGAGTATCCCAAGACGTTGGGTGGAAAGAGCCTGCATTGCATGTGGGAATATAGATGGTGACTATAACCAGTGTTACAGTTCTAAACTTAGCCACAAATCCCAACACTAATTGGGGAGATGTTATTTCCTCCATGATCGTAAAAGGGGCCGGTTGAGCCATCAGGCACCCCAACCCCCCACATGGGCGCCCCCTACTTTTAAAATGAAGAGCCGGAAGGGAGAGAATTTCAAACCCCCTCCAGTTCTAAGGGGAATAACGCCCATGTTTCCTGGACCGAAATCACCGAGAACCCCTTTATATATGCCACAAAGTCCGGGTCCAATAAATGTCTTGCCCATCCTGTGATAGTCCATGAACAAATAGAAAAAATGGGAGAAGGAGAGGGGTGCTCTAGTCATTGCACAGTAGTCCTGGGGGAACCCAAACTCCCACTGCCCTCTATCACAGGCAGTGGGCTTAATTGTGCTGGCAATTGAGGGTCTCGAGTGCCCATGCCCCCAACTATAGGCTGGACTGATATTACTCCATCTGGAAGGACCACCTTGAAAAGGGGGGAATTAGTGCCAGATCTATTTTGTACTGACACATGCAAAATCACTTGATCTATCTGGGTAACAGGGGCCGGGCTTAATAAAGTTTTCTTTGAATGAGCAGAAACTGTCTTGAACAATGGGATAAAATTTGGATTGCCCTGCAAGGAGATGTCTGTAGGCAATTCATCCAAAGATTCCTGCCTTCCCACTGCCAACAATGATCTGATCCCCCCCATCACATAAGTTCTAGACAGATAAATCCCCCATGTAGCAAACAAATCTATATAGGACCACAAACTTTCGACTATGGATACTGATTGAAAGTACACCACAAGCCAACTTGTATTTACAGAAGAAGGCAAATAAGTAACACGTGTTATGTGGCTTGGGGGAACCGGGCACCCTAATATGTCCGCCAAGTGTTGTTGGATTTGATGCTTAGAGTTCCACCCAGGAAGATATCCTGAGGGTAGTTGCACAATTCTAAATGCCAGGGCTTGCTTATCAAGTTGGAGGTGGCCCTTCCTCCTCTCACAGTAGCAGGGAGGGGGACCCCTTTTAATCTCCTCCATAGGGACAATACCCCTTTTGGACTCTTCGTTGGAGTTAAGCCTGAGGGGAGGTGGTATATCACTCATAATAGTCTGTGTACCCTTAGCCATAACCCCATGAGTTTTACCCTCGGCCAATTTAACCATATCCGCTCTACACAGCTTGAGCATATCAGTAATAATCCCCAGCCTTACTCTGTGAAGTTCAAGCTGCATATTGATCTTCTCTAGTTGCACATAGAGTTTAGAGACAAGATCTCCCACCAAGAAACACTGGTTGTCAAACTGTTCCAACAGAAAGGTAGAGCCGGAAGAGCCATTCTGAGAGGGAGTAACCATTTCACTCTCTGCACTAACCAACGGGGACCTCTTGAGCATCAAGGGTGACAAGGGAGCCCCGGGTGGAGGAGTCAGCTGTACCTCCACCTCCTCATCCGAATGCCCCACTACCGTGGCTGAGGGGGCTTGGTTCTCAAGCTCCCCTTGGGGGGATCCTACCTGTGGAATTTGCAAAAAGTCCATCAATGATGCTTGCCGTAGGTGTGTCTGTGCTCGAGTCACCATCCTTGTGGTCTTCCGTTTGTTGGCCATTAATCGTGGCAAAATATAAAGGAACTAGGGGTTCTCAACAAAATCTTAGTCCCAGAGCCAAAAGTTCGGGTAGTGACAACCACCGCCCCTTGCCGGCGCCTAAGGCTGTGTGCACAAGGCGCTGCCGCAGGCACAGGCGCACCTTTCCAGCTCCAGTCGGGATTGTGGGTGGGCATGCCTCCTGCTCTTCTCCAGGTGCAGGCAGGTTCTGCTGGGCTCTCTGCTGTTTCACCACGGTTCCCGCTCTGCTGTCACCGCGGGGATTGTAGCTTGTGGGTCAGCGGGCTGATGATCTGCACGGCAGGGAGGGGACTCCGGCAGATGAAACAACAGCACCCCTTCTACCTGCTGCTTCCCAGACAGTCACCAACAAGCTGTATGACCCTAGTCAATTCCAATAGGGGGCGGGGGAATCACAGTCTCATTCAAGGAAATAGAAGTCAGAAGTCAGGCTACACTGGGCAGCGGCTCCAGTATGGTCCTGCTGTCCGGAGCCACTCTCCCTTCCCAGACCCAAGCTCCTGCTCCTAGGCACACGCATCCTTTTGTGTGCAGCCCTTCAGCGCACAGCCCCTGCGCACTACTACAGCACTGCTGTAGGTTAGCCCTCTGCTTTTACTCCTTGCAGGGTTGCAGCCTCCGCCCCGGATCCACTCCCGGCACAGCTGGGGTGGATGGAAGCAGCCAATGAGCGCTGGGCACTGTCAGGCAGGGTGCCTCCTCTCCCCTCCCCCAACTCCACGCAGCTGTTCCCACTCCTCACGCCTGTTTAATGTATGATTTCAAAAAGGGTATTAAGAGTGAAGTGATCAAATTTGCAGGCAGCACCAAGTTATTCAAGGTAGTTAAAATATAAGCAGACTGAGGAACTGCAACAGGATCTTACGACACTGGGTGCCTGGGCATCTAAATGGCAAATGAGATTTAATGTGGACAAGTGCAAAGTGATGCACATAGGGAAAAATAATCCAAACTATGCGTACACAATGCTGGGTACTAAGCTAGGAGTTACCACTCAGGAAAAGGATCTNCCTATATCAAAGCCATCCTTAGTCTTCCTTCTGCTCATGCCACGCTGCCTGTCTGACCGCACATCCGCACAGGTGGCCTAGATCAAAGCCTGTCTCAATCTGTAGGGATGGGCGAATGCAGTTCGGATATTTGGAGTTCAGACCAAACTCGGTCTGTTCAGACGTCTGAACTGAACGTCCGAACCGAACTCTCGAACGGCCGAACAGTTCGGTCGTGTTCAGATGAGTTCAGATGAGTTCAGAGGCAGGAAAAACGTCTTTCCAGGGCTGAAAATTAGGTTTCGGGTTTGGTTTGGTTTCGGTTCCGGTTCGGGTTCGGTTTTGCTATTTTTGACTGTTCAACCAAGTTCAGCCAAACCTAACTCGGCTGAACCAAACCATCGAACCCGAACCTGGGTTTCGAACCAAACGACCGAACATCCGAACCGCATTCTGTTCACCCATCCCTATCAGTCTGCCTCTCTTTTGCTTATGCCATGCTTCCTGTCTGCCCGCCTGCCCACCCAGGTGGCCTAGATCAAAGCCTGCCTCAGTCTGCCTGCCTTCTGCTCATGCCATGCTGTCTGTCTGCCCACCCGCCCACGTGGCCTAGATCAAAGCCTGCCTCAGTCTGCCTTTTGCTCATGCCATGCTGCCTGTCTGCTCACCTGCCTGCCCAAGTGGCCTATATCAAAGCCTGCCTCAGTCTTCCTGCCTTCTCTTCATGCCATGCTGCCTGTCTGCCTGCCCAGGTTGACAAGCTCGAACCCTGCCTCAACCTGTCTTCTGCTCATGCCAAAGTGCCTGTCTCCCTGCCCTGCAAACCCTGGTTGATGTGCCCCACTTGTCTGGTAATCCCGCTGCTGTTGTCTGCTGGTCCATGGGTGCTCTGCCCTGGCAAATCCAAATGTGCCCATGCAATCCTGATGCTGCCATCTGCTGCTGTATGGGAGCTCTTCTCTTGTAAATCTTACCATCCTGGCTCCATGGGTGCTGCACACAGGAAAATCCTGCTGCTGCCATCTCTGCTGTTCCATGGATTCTGTACCCAGGTAATCCAATGTCGGCTGCTGTTGCCAATGCCGCCTCTGCCCCTCTGTGCCATGGGTTCTGTGCCCCGGCAATCCAATGTCTGCTGCTGCTGCCAATGCTTCCTCTGCTGTCTGTGCCACGGGTTCTGTGCCCGGGCAATCCAATGTCCTCTGCTGCTGCCAATGCCGCCACTGCTGTCTGAGCCATGGGTTCTGTGCCCAGGCAATCCAATGTCCACTACTGCTGCTGCTTATGCCAATGCCGCATCTGCTGTCTGTGCCATGGGTTATGTGCACCGGCAATCTAATGTTAGATGCTGCTGCTAATGCTGCTTCTGCTGTCTTTGCCATGGGTTCTGTGCCCAGGCAATCCATTGTCCGCTACTGCAGCCAATGCCACCTCTGCTGTCTGTGCCACGGGTTCTGTGCCCAGGCAATCCAATGTTGGCTGCTGCTGCCAATGCCACCTCAGCTGTCTGTGCTATGGGTTCTTTGTCCCGGGAATCCAATGTCAACTGCTGATGTCAATGCCACCTCTGCTTTCTGTGCCCATGAAATCCAATGTCGGCTACTGCTGCTAATGCCACCTCTTCTGTCTGTGCCATGGGTTCTATGTCCAGGCAATCCAGTGTTGGCTGCTGCAGCCAATGCCACCTCTGCTGTCTGTGCCACGGGTTCTGTGCCTGGGCAATCCAGTGTCTGCTGATGATGCCAATGCCGCCTCTGCTGTCTGTGCCACGGGTTCTGTGCCTGGGAAATCCAATGTCTGCTGCTGCTGCTGGTACTGCATGTCAGCCATTTGCTCCTCACTCTTGTAGATGGCCATAGCTCAGATGAGTGCGACGGCGGGTGGGGACTGGGTGTCCACGAGATTCACCACCTGGCAAGGCTTGCCCAATTTGCAATAGAACATCTTGAGTTCAGTTGAGTAGGATGCCAGCCTGCAGCACTGGACAAGTAGGGGTGCCAGCCACCAAGCTCTGACCGAGTCTGCCGCTGCTCCACCGATGCCAGGCAACCTGCAATGCCTGGACAAGCAGAGATGCCAGCCACCAAGCCCTGGCTAGGCCTCTGCTGCTGCTCCACTAATGCCAGTCAGCCTGCAACACCCGGCCGTGATGATGACTAGAACTGTAGAATCCAGCATAAAGCAAGCAGAAGTGGAGACCTGCCAGTCTGAAATGCCCAGCCAAGTCGGGATGCCAGCCACTGAGCCCTGGCTGGGCCTCTGCCGCTGCTTCACCAATGCCAGGCACCCAGCACTGCCTGGCCAAGCAGGGATGCTGGTCACTCCATTCCCAAGACCCCCCCATCAGGGTTCTGGGACCGTCATTCTGCTCACAGGGAGCCATCATTCCACCTATTTGCAAACATCCCACATCCCGGCCTGCCAGCCTGCAACACCCGGCCGAGGAGGGATGCCAGCCACCAAGCCATGGCCGGGCCTATGTCGCTGCTCCACCAATGCCAGCCAGCCTGCAATGCCTGGTTGAGAAGGGGTGCCAGCCGCAGTTACTGTACCCTGGCAATCCAATGTCTGCTGCTGATGCTGGTAGTGCACGTCAGCCATTTGCTCCTCAATCTTGTAGATGGTCATTGTTTGGATGAGTGCGCTGGTGGGCGGGGGATGGGTGAACAATGGGGTGGAATGGGAGATCCTGGCTCATACGGTCTTCATGCTGAGACCATTCCTGTCTGTGACTCAAGCAGCTCCACCCCTCCGGATTCGGGGATTTGAACCCGACTCCCTTTCGATTGACTGAGGGCCACGGAGGCCATCACATGTCCCTTCAGAATGGTGCTTGCCTATCTCTTAGGACCGACTGACCCATGTTCAACTGCTGTTCACATGGAACCCTTCTCCACTTCGGCCTTCAAAGTTCTCCAGTCACTCCAGCCCCAGGACCCATCGTCAGGGTTCTGGGGCCTACATTCCAGGCAGGGAGGGCTGTCATTCCACTTCATCCAGAAGCTGCCACTCTAATCCCAGGACCTACTGTCAGGGTTCTGGGGTCATCATTTCGCTTATGGGGGAGCTGTCATTCCAACGCATCAAGAAACAGCCAGCCACTCCAGCCCCAGGACCCACTATCAGGGTTCTGGGGCCTATGTTCCAGGCAGGGAGGGCTATCCATCCACATCATCAAGAAGCTGCCACTACTGTCCCAAGACCCACTGTCAGGGTTCTGGGGCCATCATTCCACTCACAGGGTTCTGTCATTCCATGTCATCCAGAAGCAGCCAGTCACTCCAGCCTCAGGACACCCCACAGGGTTCTGGGGCCTACATTCCAGGAAGGGAGGGCTGTCCATTCACATCATCCAGAAGCTGTCACTCGTGTCTCAGAACCCACCATCAGGGTTCTGGGGCCATCATTCCGCTCACAGGGCGCTCTCATCCTACCATAGCAAGGAGCAGCCAGCCACTCCAGGCCCAGGACCCACCCTCACAGTTCTTGGGCCTACATTACAGGCAGGGAGGATTGTCCATCAAAGTCATTCAGAAGCTGCTACTCCAGCCCCAGGATTCTGGGGTCATCATTCTTCCGACCCATGTGGAGGGTCCTTAATCGCATACAGCATGGTCCTGGAAGAGCCAGCTCTGCTCCTGTTGGACACAGACAGTGATTTTTACTTAGAGGAGGTATTGAGCATCATAAAATAGTACCTCTGAGTCTCCTCACTTCAGAGGCAGTGAGCCAGTGCCACTCTAGCCCCAGGACCCACCATCTGGATTCTGGGGCCATCATTCCGCTCACAGAGCGCTGTAATTCCATGTCATCAAGAAGCAGACAGCCACTCCAGAACCATGACCCACCCTCAGGGTTCTGGGGCCTACATTCCACGAAGGGAGAGCTGTTGATCCACGTCATCCAAAAGCTGACACTCCGGTCCCGGGACCCACCATCAGGTTTCTGGGGCCGTCATTCCACACACGGGGAGCTGTCATTCCACTGCATCAATAAACAGGCAGACACTCCAGCCCCAGGTCCCATTGTCAGGGTTCTGGGGCCTATGTTCCAGACAGGGAGGGCTGTCATTCCAGTTCATCCAGAAGCTGCCACTCTAGCCCCAGGACCCACCATCAGGGTTCTGGGGCCATCATTCCACTCACAGGTTGCTGTCATTCCATGGCATCAAGAAGCAGACAGCCAGTCCAGCCCCAGGACCCACCCTCAGGGTTCTGGGGCCTACGTTCCAGGCAGGGAGAGCTGTCGATTCAAGTCATCCAGAAGCTGCCACTCCTGTCCCAAGACCCACCATCAGGGTTCTGGGGTCATCATTCCGCTCACGGGGAGCTGTCATTCCAGTGCATCAAGAAATAGGCAGCCACTCCAACCCCAGGTCACACCATCAGGGTTCTGGGGTCTACATTCCAGGCAGTGAGGGCTGTCATTCCAGTTCATCCAGAAGCTGCCACTCTAGCCCCAGGACCCACCATCAGGGTTCTGAGCCCATCATTCCACTCACAGGGTGCTGTCAGTCCACGGCATCAAGAAGCAGTCATCCAGTCCAGTCCAAGGACCCACCCCCAGGGTTCTGGGGCCTACATTCCAGGCAGGGAGGGCTGTCGTTCCACTTGATCCAGAAGCTGCCCCTCTAGCCCCAGGACCCACCATCAGGATTCTGGGGGCATCATTCCACTCACAGGGAACTGTCATCCCACCATATCAAGAAGCAGCCAGCCACTCTAGCCCCAGGACCCACCATCAGGGTTCTGGGGCCAACATTCCAGGCAGGGAGGGCTATCATTCTACTTCATCCAGAAGCTGCCACTCTAGCCCCAGGACCCACTGTCAGGGTTCTAGGGCCATCATTCTGCTCACAGGGCACTGTCATTCCACATCATCAAGAAGCAGCCAGCCACTCCAGCCGCAGGACCCACCCTCAGGGTTCTGGGGCCTACGTTCCAGGCAAGGAGGACTGTCCATCCACATTATCTAGAAGCTGCCACTCCTGTTCCAGGACCCACTCTAAGGATTCTGGGGCTGTCAATCCACTCATGTGGAGCTGTCATTCCACTGCATCAGGAAACAGACAGCCACTCCAGCCCCAGGTCCCACCATCAGGGTTCTGGGGCCTACATTACAGGCATGGAAGGCCTTCCATTCATGTCATCTAGAAGCTACCATTCCTGTACAAGAACCCACCATCAGGGTTCTTGGGCCATCATTCCACTCACAGTGAACTGTCATTCTACAGTATCAAGAAGCAGCCAACCACTCAAGCCTCAGGACCCACCATCAGGTTCTGGGGCCTACCTTCCAGGCAGGGAAGACTGTCCATCCACATCATCCAGAAGCTGCCACTCCATCCCCAGGACCCACCATCAGGGTTCTGGGGCCATCATTCCACTCACGGGGAGTCGTCAGTTCACCGCATCAAGAAACAGGCAGCCACTCCAGCCCCAGGACTCACCGTCAGGATTCTGGGGCCTACGTTATAGGCATGGGGGGCTATCCATCCACATCATCGAGAAGCGGCCACTCCCACCCCAGGACCCACCATCGGTGTTCTGGGGTCATCATTCCACTCATGGGGAGATGTCATTCCACCGCTTCAAGAAACAGCCAGTCCAGCCCCAGGACCCATCCTCATGGTTCTGGGGTCTACCTTCCAGGAAGGGAGGACTGTACATCCATGTCATTCAGAATCAATAGGGGTGCTGCTGCTGCTTAGCCTACTGCTGGTGCTGCTACCACTAGGGCTGGGGGCAGGAATAGACCCCACCGGATGAAAGGGGTGGCTGCTCCCACTCCCACCATCCCCAGGAGCATCCTTCTGCTGCTGCTGCTGCTGCTGCTGCCATGCACTCTCCAGAGTCCTCACTGCCTGATAGACCCTCTCCATCAGCTCACCCTTCCAGTGCCCATAGAGGGGTGTCTTGCATGTCATGCCACCCTTGACCCTGGAGTCCAGCATAGTTGCAAACACATATTTCTCCTGCTGCAAGAGCTCATAAAACTGCACCTTCAGCCCTGCCTTCAGCTGCTGCACCAGGGAAACCACCTCAGCTGCCAACTTCTTGCCCTGAGGGCCACAATCCTGCCCCTGGAGAATCTCCTCCAGCCTCCTGAGGAGAGTCTGGACCAGAGAGGTCACCTGGTTGATGGTGGCCATGTAGGAGCTGATGATGGTCTCCATCAAGGCCAGGAACGGTCTCAGAACAATGACAGTGTGAGCCAGGATCTCCCATTCTACCCCATAGTACCCTGGAGGTGCCCCGGTGCCAGTCACTAGTTGAACCTGATGCAAGGCTGCTTTCCTCTCAAAAAGACACTCAAACATGAGGAACATGAAGGAATTCCACTGGGTGGACACATCGTGCACCAGCTGGTGCACTGAGGAGTCTTGATCGGCTGCTTCACTCAGAGGAAAAACTGGCCAGCTTCCTCCCCCACTCTATCAGGGAGCTAAGGGTGCCTGCCCCAATCCCCTTCTCCTCCAAGCCCAGAGCATCCCTGACCACAAGGTGAAGGGATGCTGGTGAAGCCCCCCTCGTGGACTGCCCTCAATATGTTGGCTGCATTGTGTATCACCATGCACCCCTTGGTGAAGGGCACACCTGGCATGACCCACTCACTCACCATGGTGGTCAGGGGTGCCTCGATGTTCCAAGAAGTGTGGGGGCTGGGGCGTCCATGGACCATGACTTCCGCCTGAAGCAGGGCCCACCTATACCCTGCTTCAGGACCCCTCCTACCACTGCCAAATGCTGCCTCCGGGTCCTGCCACCAGTACATCACCACTGCCAGGTAGGCGTTCTGCTCGTTCCTACTCGAACACAGTTCAGTGGTGAAGTGGACGGTGGCATCTCCAGCCCCTGACAGCTGCTCCCTCACCTGCTCCTTTAAAGCCTGGTACAGGGCTGGCACCACCTGCCAATTCAGGGTGGTGCTGGCAGGCCTCCAGTTCTGCTCACTCTATGCTGTGCTGGGTTCTCCAGTTCTAGTCACCATCAAGGCTGGGAGTTGCAGGCTGCCAGTCATCAATGAAGCAGAGGCCTGGCCAGGACTTGGTGGCTGGCCTGGCACCCCTGCTTGGCCTGGCATTGGCCAAGGGTCTGTTGTCCTGCCCACCAACCAGTGTCTCCAGTGAGCAGGTGTTCTCTATGGAGGTGGACATTTGCTCGCTGCACCACCCAAGACTGGGGGCCAAATTAGTAGAGTAGTTGGTTTTCATCAAAGTGCCTGTCTGTCTGCTGCTGCTGCTGCTGCTGCTGCTGCTGCTGCTGCTGCTGCTGCTTCTGTCACCGTAGGTTCTGCTACCAGGCAATCCAATGTCTGCCACTGCTCCACCAATGCCTGGCAGCCTTCAATGCCTGGCCAAGTAGGGGTGCCAGGCCAGCCACCAAGCCCCAAGCCTTCCTGGCCTCTGCTTCTGCTGCTGTCGCTGGGTCTCAGACGGCCAGCCATGGCACCATGGGCACCCTCGGGGGCCAAGTGCCGAGTCTGCCTGCCCGGGCAAGTCGGGGTGCCAAGTGCCAAGCCTTCCCAGTCTCTGCAGCTGCTGCTGCTGCTGCTGCTATGTCTCCAATGACCTGCCATGCCCCCACAAGCTCCCCTGGAGCACCCCAAGCCTCCACCGTGACCAAATTCTGCTGAATGTTCGGTGAGACTGAACCCCGCCGGACCAAACCCACGAACCCGAACTTAGTTTTCGGACCGAACAGCTGAACAGCCGAACATCCAAACCCCGTTCTGTTCACACATCCCTATTTACCATCCTCACAGTCACAGCATAGGACTGCAAATGCGTCCGATTCCATAGCCAATTGGATTCATCACAAGAGCGGTGCCAGCAGCACTCTAGAGACTGTCCCTCCTGCTTCATACACCTCAGCCCCTCAGTAAACCAAGGGGTCCTAAGGTGGCGAAATGGTGGCAGCAGACACCTGGGAGCCACCCGATCGATGGTCTCCTCCAGCAAGGCATTCCAAGGTAGGATGAGATGATCAGCTGAGCAGCCATTAAGGTCAAAGGACACTTCCCCCAGGGCTTCTTGGAACCGCTGCGGTTCCATCAACCTCTGGGGGCGGACCAACCTAATGGATCCCCCTCCCCCTTTCTGTGGGCTGTCATGAGCTAGGACTGTGGCCTGCAGGAGGTAATTATCCATCCATGACAAGGGCATAGAACTCACTTCCCCCAGAACCGGATCACCTGCCTCAAGGCCTGAGCAGAACACCAAGTTGAGCATATGCCACCCCTCTTGTGTAGGGCCCCATACCATCTGCGACAGACCCATAGTTGCCATGATGGCCATGAACACATGCTCCGCACCCACAAGGCCAGCATCGGCATGAATGTTGAGAACCCCCAGGACCAAAGCCCTTGGGGAGTGCAACACCACCCCTGACACGAGCTCCGCTAGGGCAGAGAGGGATTCTGCTGGGCAAGAAGGAGCATGGTACACCAGCAGCACTCCAATTCTGTCTCTGGCCAACTCAAACACAAGATGGAGGGCCTCAATCCCTGGAATTGACTGCACCGGATACCTCCTAGTAGTCTAAGACTCCTAAAAACCATAGCAATGCCACCACCACCACCATCCCGTCTTATTGACCACAGATCTCACGTTCAACAACAGATTGAACGTTATTGACTTACTGACCACAGATCTCACGTTCAACAACAGAACTCCCAGCCTAAGGGTCCTCAGACCTTGATCCATCCCCCCACCTGAGGGGGAGCAGACCATAGGGAGAGGCATCAAACACCTTGGCCCCCGGGTGTGTCTTACTGACCACCCCCCCATACCATATCTCCTCTGCCCCACAATGACCCCTATGGCTGCTTCCCTCCCCCCCATACACTCTAGCCTAGTCCCAGCTGCAGGCTTCCCAGTCTAGACCCTAGGGGAGACCCTCCCTGCTCCCTCCACACCCCTACTAAACTACCCCAACAGTCCCTTCCACATCCTGTCACTATGTGGTCCCATCCAGGACAATGCCCCCTACTCACACCAGGGGGCCAGGTCCTGGCACCACCCCTCTCCCTAGCCCAAGTCCCATTTACCCCAGAGGTTGAAAACCTAGCCATTTCCCAATCCCCCATCAGACCCCTACCTCCCCAAAACCAAAGTCCAACCCCACCCTTTAATTAATCAGCCTGCATGTATCAAATCAAATCAAACTTTATTGGGCATGACCTAAGGTCATATCCAGCCACTACAACACAATACAATAATACATAAACATACACATACACCATATACAAAACACTTGCACCCTAGTTATAGTTACTAAAATTTATGCATCCAACGGCAACTTAAATTCAAGGAATTGTTTACGCAAGACAAATGCCTGCATGAGAAACCCACTAACTTGAGTGGTAACACCCTCCTCAATATCGGCCAAAGCCATAATCAAAAGTGCTTCCTGTGATCTACCAGGTAAAGCCGATAGAAAGGCACTTAAGAATTGCTGCCTCAATGTGTCATAGAGATGACAACTAAAGAGAATATGAGATGGAGACTCAACCTCAATCTGGTCATATGGGCACAATCTCTGTGCATACTGGACCCTCTCAAAACGCCCCTCCAATACTCTGGAGGGGAGGGCATTCAGGCGTGCTGCCAAAAAAA
>QEPC01012760.1:277207-306458 GCA_003113815.1 Sphenodon punctatus
GTGTTTGAATAGCAAAGTTGTGATTCTATGTCAAACCTGTTGCAAATTTGCTTCCCAGCATGCATAGTTATGCAAATCAAGTTAATTATGCAAATATTAATGCGCGTGGTGAATTTGCAGAATTTGGCTTCACTGGTTGCAGCTAGTAAGATTTTTTGGTGCAGTGAACTCGGGTCCCTGCCCATGTTCAACAACTGGTCTTCACATGTAACCCTTCTCTACTTCGGCCTTCAAAGTTCTCGTTTGAATATGATTGATTATATATTTCCTACTACGACCAAGATCACTGCTGCCCTGGTCAGGCCTCCGCCACTCCCCCACCCATGCCAGCCAGCTGGCAAGCAAGCTCCTCTTGGCTATTTTCTCACCTGCCTCAGTGATGATGCTGGATGCCGCCTATAAAATAGCTGTTTGTGTCCAACAGGAGCAGAGCTGTCTGTCCCTGGGCCAAGTTCTGGATTTTCAAAGGCCAGCGAGACAGCATGGAAATGCCCGGCCAAGCAGGGGTGCCCGGCACCAAGCCCTGGCCGGGCCTCTGATGCTCCCCCCACCCATGCCAGCCAGCCTGCAAGCAAGCTTCTCTTGGCTATTTCCTCACCGGCCTCAGTGATGATGCTGGATACCTCCTCTCAAATAGCTGTCTGTGTCCAACAGGAGCAGAGCTGGCTGTCCCTGGGCCAAGTTAAGGATTTTCAAGGGGCAGCAAGAGCTGATCAGATGCCTCCGGAACCGCAACATTCTCCTGGCACTCAGTGAGCAGGGAACATGACCTCAGAAGAAATAGCCAGGAGCCCTGGGGAGCCTGGGTTCCCCAGGGCTCACACCAGGCGGGGACATGTCAATTATGAAGGCCAGCCCAGTGTGCTTCCCCCACGCCCATGGTCCATGGCAGAGGGAGTGCATGGTGGCTTGCTGCTCTGGTAGCCATGCTGGTAGCCGCCCGATTGAATCCCTCCCTAAACATTCCATCTGAGTGGATGCTCTGAAGAAGTGCCACTCAGCATTGTCAGCCTGCAATGCCCAGCCGAGTAGCAGTGCCAGCTACTGAGCCCTGGCCTTTCCTCTGCCACTGCTCCACATGCAATGCTCAGTCGAGCAGGGCTGCCAGCTACTCCAGCCCCAGGATCCACCATCAGGGTCCTTAATCCATCATCCGCTCATAGGGAGCCATCACATGGAACCCTTCTTCACTTCGGCCTTCAAAGTTCCCCAACCACTCCAGCCCCAGGACCCACCCTCAGGGTTTTGGGGACTACGTTACAGGCAGGGAGGGCTGTCATACCACTGTATCAAGAAGCTGCCACTCTAGCCCCAGGACCCACCATCAGGGTTCTGCGGCTGTCATTCCACTCACAGGGAGTTGTCATTCCACTGTATCAAGAAGCAGACACTCCAGCCCCAGCACCCACCCTCAGGGTTCTGGGGCCTATGCTCCAGGCAGGAAGGGCTGTCCATCCACGTCATTCAGAAGCAATAGGGGTGCTGCTGCTGGTGCTGCTACTGCTCGGGCTGGGGCAGAAATAGACTCCACTGGCTGAAAGGGGTGGCTGCTCCCACTCCCACCATCCCCAAGGGTGTCCTGCTGCTGCTGCCACACACTCTCCAGAGCCCTCTCTGCCTGATGGACCATCTCCACCAGCTCACCCTTCCAGGGCCCATAGAGCTCCAGGATCTCCAATTCTGCCCCATAGTACCCTGGTGTCCTGCTGTCCATCACCAGTTGAACCTAATGCAAGGTGGCTTTCTGCTCGAGAAGCTGCTTAGCATCAGGAGCGTGAAGGAATTCCACCGGGTGGACACATCCTGCACCAGCTGTTGCACTGAGGAACCTTGCTCAGCCTGCTTCACCTGGCGGAGGTTGCTTCCCATTACGCTCCAGTTAAAGAAACTGCTGGTCAGCTTCCTTCCCCGCTCGATCACAGAGCTAAGGGGACCTGCCCCAATCCCTTTCTCCCCCAAGCCCAAAGCGTCCCTGAAAATCAGGTGAATGGAGGGATGCTGGTGAAGCCCCCCTCGTGGACTTCCCTCAATATGTCGGCCACGTTGTGCATCACCACACATCCCTTGGTGAAGGGCACACCTGGCGTGACCCACTCCCTCACTATGGCGGTCAGGGGTGCCTCGATGTTCCAAGAAGTCTGGGGACCGTGGCGTCCATGGACCATGACTTCCACCTGAAGCAGGGTCCAGCTATATCCTGTTTTGGGACCCCTCCTACCACTGCCAAATGCTGCCTCTGGATTCTGCCACCAGTACATCATCAGTCACTGCCAGGTAGGCGTGCTGCGCATTCCTACTCGACCACAGGTCGGTGGTAAAGTGAATGGTGGCACTCCCATCCCCTGCCATCTGCTCCCTCACCCACTCCTTTAAAGTCCAGTACAGGGCTGGCACCACCTGCCAACTCAGGGTGGTGCTGGCAGGCCTCCAGTTCTGTTCACGCTATGCTGTGCTGGGTTGGGGTCTCCACTGTTCTAGTCACCATCAGGGCTGGGCGTTGCAGGCTGCCAGGCATCGATGGAGCAGAGGCAGAGGTCTGGTCAGGACTCAGTGGCTGGCCTGGCACCCCTGCTTGGCTGGGCATTGCAGGCTGCCAGGCATCGGTGGCAGTCTGACTCAGGGTGGTATGTGAGGGCAGCTTAAAGTGGGGGGCCAGGAAGCCAATCAGGTGCCTAAACCCCATGTCCCCAACTGCCGAGAAGGACTGCCCATTGAGCGCAATCCTTTCCACCAACATGCGTGTGACTTTCAGTTGAAGGAAGTGCTTATGTGCCAATGGACCTGGCAGCTTCCCCCACCCCAGCTCCTCCATAATGCACTGATGCTGCTGATCCTGCTTCCCTCTAGCAGTGATACCGCTTCTGCTGCTATTGGCATCTGTTAGAGCAGGATGCTTGCCCACTGATGGAGGCAGNATCAACTTATTCCAGTGTTGTTCAAGCAGCCAGCAGCAGAGGAAGAAATGGTGCCCTTCTGTTTCCAGCAATAGCGATGACACTTTTCCATATCAGTATGCAAACCTTTTCAATAGCTGTGTTGAAAAAAATGCTATATTTCCTCTCAAAGCACTGCCTTAACCTTCAGTCCTCCCATCAGCCATGAGGTAGGTAAGTGGCACCAATCCCATTTTGCAGATGGGTGGTAAATTGGCAAAGGACCTTGCTCAAGGTGACAGCAATGACTAGTAAGGGTTAGAGACAGAACTGGAACTTCAGAAAATCCTGACTCCCTGGTTCTGTGCCCTGTAAGAGAGTTACATGTAAAGCTGCTGTACTATCATCTCAGCTCCTCTTCTTTTCTGTTATAGGTTAAGATTTGACTTGCATTGCCTGCTTGGTTATTATCTCTGTTGTGCTTACAGGCAGACTGATCTGTCTCTATGTGATTTCTTTTGTGTCAGGGGGTGGTTGTGGGATGGTGGAAAATGGAAATCAATATGAAAAGAGAAAAAATAAAGATATACTGAGCGAGACAGAGACTCGAATTAGTATACAGCGGTTTAACGCTCCCTGAAACCAGCCTATTGTTTCTTATCAGATTTCCTCTTGAGCAAGCAATTGTGAAGCCAACCTGTCCGGAGAAATGAGCTGTCATTCCACGTGATGAACAAACACCATTGATTTTAACATGTGGGGGAAGGGGAACAGTACACAGTACATAGCTCTGGGCCTACTGCAGGAGAGATGCAGCCAGCAGGAAATAAATGCCCCGTTTTGTTAAGTCTTCAGGCGAAATCATTGGCAAAGCACCAGCAGTGAGCAGTCTGGAAATGGGGGGAAGGGGATGGCAGCTGCACTGGGAAGGCAGCTCAGTCCTTACTTAATGGGAAGCCCCTGTTTACATTGACCACGAGCTCAAACCTCCTACACGTGGAATTCACGTGGCTTGTGTGGCACAATGTCCTCACAATGGGCGCATATGTGGTTTGTGTGCACGTGCAGTGCAGCAGGGCATGGGGCTGTCTGTAATTGTGAAATATTGCCAGGCTAGAACCCAGGCCCTAGGGCAGGAGTGGACAAAAGGTAGATTGTGGTCTACTGGCAGATCAGAAGCTGGTCTCCAGTAGATCAGTGTGGTGAGAACAGGACAAGACTCTTAGAAATCACCTCTGGGGAGAAGAGGAGGACCAGATCCCCAGGTACAGGGAGCATCTCTGGGAAGGAAACGGCTAGGCTAGTATGAGCGATCCTCCAGCGCAGCAGGGAAGGCCTATCTCTAAAGAGGAGTGTTCCTCTCCACTCCTGAGGCTAGTTACTGAGGTGCCCTAGAGCTAGGAGCCTGGGTAGGGTCTCCAGTCTGGTGCATCAGAGCCAGCAGAACACGTCTTTGTAGAGCACTTCAGGTTGATACCGTGATCAAGTGGATCACATGCACCATACATCCGACCACCCCTGCCTTAGGGACTACAGCACAGTCATCTTGACTTCCACGCCACTACATTAGTTGGCTGGCTGGCATGTACTCATTTTACCCACACAGTTCTCCTTCAGGCATGTCACCCCCATGCTCCTGGTGACATGCCTACACCTCCCCTTGGTTGGCCTGGAACATAAAGGCACATGATCCAGGAAGTGGAATGCATTAGGGATGTGCGAATGCAGTTCGGATGTTTGGTCTTTGGGCTGAACTCGGCATGTTCGGTCGACCGAACCGAACATCCGAACTGAAAGTTCAAAATACCAAACAGTTCGGCGGCGTTCGGCAGCATTCGGGTGGGAAAAACATAGTAAACAAACGCAGAGAGGAGGGGGGGCACCTGAGGAGCAGACTTCCTGGCGCCAGGGGTGGAGAGTCTTGGAATAGCAGCCTGCCTGCCCAATCACAAGCCCTCTTTTCCTCAGACCACTGGCTTCACAGGCTGCTATTGGCCATGGCCTAGGCTGCACGGAGCCAATGGGACTTGTGGTAAGGCGGGTGCAGCAAGTAACAAAAGTCAATGTCCTCCCACCCTTCCAATTCCTTCTGAGCTAGCCAGAGATCCTGACAGCAGGCCTTTTCAGAAGTCTCCCTCTCCCAGCACTTTGTGTTCCTCACAATCCATTGCCATCCTCCTCCTATTTCACCCATTTCCACACATTTACCTCATAGTTTCATTAATTTAGATTAGATTAGATAGATTTAGGTGTTATTTTTATTTTTGAACCCTCCCTGTGTTCTTTCGACCTACCCTCCATTGAATCCTTCCCTCCTCCCTGTATATATTCCATCCCTGATTCCCTTCCCCTGTTTTTGGATTTATTTAGAGTAGGAGATTACACTGATTTACGTTTCATTTCAGTTTTGTACCCCTATCTGTGTTGTTTGTTGTGAGCTGTCTGTGCCCCGCCCCCCATTCCTGTGTGGATAGATAGATAGATAGATAGATAGATAGATAGATAGATAGATAGATAGATAGGAGTTAGTTTAGCTATAGATGATAGGTATAGATAGCGTGTAGTGATTCAGTTTAAATATTTTATGTTTGTAGGACTAGGCCTTTGTAGAAATTACATACCTCTGGGAAATCTAAAGTCTGCTCCTGCTGTGCCAAATCCAGTGCTGCCTCTTTGCAATCCAATGTCTGCTCCTGCTGTGCCAATGTTGCCAATGCTGAGTCTGGGCAACCTAAATTCTGTTCCTGCTGTGCCAAATCCAATGCTGCCTCTGCGGAATCCAATGTCTGCTCCTGCTGTGCCAAATCCAATGCTGCCTCTGGGCAATCTGAAGTCTGCTCCTGCTGTGCCAATGCTGCCTCTGGGAAATCCAATGTCTGCTCCTGCTGTGCCAATGCTGCCTCTGCTGTCTGTGTCATGGGTTCTGTAACCGGGCAACTCAATGTCTGGTACTGATCCAATGCCACCTCTGCTGTCTGTGCCAAGGGTTCTGCTGCCGGGCAATCCAATGTCTGCTGCTGCTGCCTATGCTGTCTGTGCCATGAGTTCTGCCCCAGCAACCCAATGTCTGCTACTGGGTGGCCATGTGATTCACCATTGGGCAAGGCTTAACCAATTGTCAGAATAGCTTGTTCAGATCATGAGCAAGCCTTCAATTCCCAGCCAAGGAGGGGTGTCAGCCACTGAGTCCTGGCCGGGTCTTTGCCACTCCCCCACCCGTGCCAGCCAGCCTGGGGCGATCCACAAGAAGGGCCTGCATCGCATCTCTTAGGACCGACTGACCCATGTTCAGGGACCCATGTTGACTGCGTTGCTGCAATTTGCAGTTATTTTTTCAGAATCCACCAATCCTCGCAGTGCCATGCTGAAATTACAGTGACACTGCAGTAAGGGCTGACTGCAGGATCTTTAAATCCTGGCTCAGGCATAAACTTGTCACCTGACCCTAAACTAAAATTTCTGCTGCAGCTGCCATCTGTCAGGGAGCTGTGACCATGACCTGAGGGTAAATAGGCCCCTGGGAGATGAATTGTAGGTGGGTGAGGTCTGAAGGCCCTATGTTTGGGTGAGGGAGGTCTGGGATTTTAATATGAGGTGGGAATTCTGGGGTGCTGAAACTCCAGAGGATTTGAGTCATGTTTAGATAGATAGATAGATAGATAGATTTATTTCAGTGTAGCCTTTGGCCATTGCTAAACATACAACATAAATAACATAAATATACGCCAATATACAAGTCCCTTAAAAAACATCTACTGGACCTTACCAATAAATCTAAATACCCATAATCTAACCTAATCCTAAAATATCATATTGTCTAAAATTCTAAATACAACAATAAAATAACCAATAAATGTCAGCCAATGGAACCTTGCACCGTAGATCTACATATGCAATCTACCGCCATGAGTTCTTCAAAAATTGAAGCTCCCCTAGAAGGAAATCCCAGCTTTCTCGTAGCAGAACCATCCCAGGGCTAAGCACCAGAGGACATTGGGTCTGAAGCGATTGCATTCCAGACAAGGAAACTTTAGTGGGTAAACATGATAAGGAAGGCTGGTCTGCAGCAGAGCTTGCAGCTTGGGACCTTGACGAAACCTGAGAAACTGTCTCCAAAATGGGGGGCATTCCTGTACTTTCCAGAGAAACCCTAGAAGAACAGTGGGCCTGCTTAGGTGAAGATGGGACACCCTAGGGATAGTCCCACACATCTGGAGTGGAGCAGCTGTAGCAGCAAGGATTTCAATTTTCCCCAAATCATTTGCTATAATTGGAGTGTCAAAAAAGGTACCTGGTTTCTTCCTGAGTGGCTGGTTTGAATTGGAATTTCCTTTATAAGGAGCCAAAAAAATTGGCAAAGCCTGTGCCAACAATGGGGCAATTCCCGTCTTTGTACAGATGTTTGCCATATAAGCACCCCAATATCGAAAAAAAGGAGCATAGGACAAAAGCCTCTCCACTATAACAGAGGAACGAAAATGAATAACTATCCGTATAACATTTCCCCTTACTGGCAAATGAAATGGGTTATATGTGAAGGGGCAAAAGAACAGCCCAAAATATAAGAAAGATGATAGGCAAGCCAAAATCTTGAGCCCCAAAAAGAGACTATTCCAGATGGCAAGGGGTAAATTGTAAGGACCAGGGCATTATTTGTTAAAGTGAGCTCCCAGTCACCAGTAGACCTCGAATTTAAAGGCTTAGGGTGGACTAAGTCTGGCGAAGGAGTTGTTTAACATGACCGATCTGCTTTCCGGGGACCCGGGCCGGACTTACTTCCTCTAAGGTCATTCACACATTCCCAGATTCTAGTAATCTGTTGCTCCATAGCCTTAAGTTTACCCTCGAGCCCCTCTATTTGGGCCAAAAAAGTACCTGCCTGGTGAAAACAACCACAAGTCTGGGCCTGAGTCCCCTGGGTTTCATGGGCAAAAGTTTGTAAATTAGCACTAAGGGTCGTGGGAATATTAAAAGATTCCCCTATCCCTGGTTCACCTCTGGAAGGAGGCTCCATCTCCTCTGGCTGCTGAAGACAACAAGAGGTATTTCGCTCTTGGGCTCCCAAAGCAATCACAAGGCTCCTCCCCTTTCACAGCTGCTTCAAGTCCCAGTCAGAGTCAAACAGGGCTCGCGGTGGCAACTGGCAGGGGTCCCTCTTGCAGTTGGGGTCGAGCTTCCACTAAATCCCTCCCGGGCAGCAGAACACAGGAGATAGGTAGGAAAGAGGAGGGGAGTGCAACACCTCCGGGCGGCGCCGGGGATCTTATCTCCTCCGGCAGCAAGGCTCCTCCCCTTTCACAGCTGCTTCTAGTCCCAGTCAGAGTCAAACAGGACTCGCGGTGGCACCTGGCAGGGGTCCCTCTTGCAGTTGGGGTCGAGCTTCCACTAAATCCCTCCTGGGCAGCAGAGGGCATGTGAACACAAGAGATAGGGAGGAAAGAGGAGGGGGGTCATGTTTGATTACAAAGTTGTGATTCTATGTCAAACCTGTTGCAAATTTGCTTCCCAGCATGCATAGTTATGCAAATCAAGTTAATTATGCAAATATTAATGCGCGTGGTGAATTTGCAGAATTTGGCTTCACTGGTTGCAGCTAGTAAGATTTTTTGGTGCAGTGAACTCGGGTCCCTGCCCATGTTCAACAACTGGTCTTCACATGTAACCCTTCTCTACTTCGGCCTTCAAAGTTCTCGTTTGAATATGATTGATTATATATTTCCTACTACGACCAAGATCACTGCTGCCCTGGTCAGGCCTCCGCCACTCCCCCACCCATGCCAGCCAGCTGGCAAGCAAGCTCCTCTTGGCTATTTTCTCACCTGCCTCAGTGATGATGCTGGATGCCGCCTATAAAATAGCTGTTTGTGTCCAACAGGAGCAGAGCTGTCTGTCCCTGGGCCAAGTTCTGGATTTTCAAAGGCCAGCGAGACAGCATGGAAATGCCCGGCCAAGCAGGGGTGCCCGGCACCAAGCCCTGGCCGGGCCTCTGATGCTCCCCCCACCCATGCCAGCCAGCCTGCAAGCAAGCTTCTCTTGGCTATTTCCTCACCGGCCTCAGTGATGATGCTGGATACCTCCTCTCAAATAGCTGTCTGTGTCCAACAGGAGCAGAGCTGGCTGTCCCTGGGCCAAGTTAAGGATTTTCAAGGGGCAGCAAGAGCTGATCAGATGCCTCCGGAACCGCAACATTCTCCTGGCACTCAGTGAGCAGGGAACATGACCTCAGAAGAAATAGCCAGGAGCCCTGGGGAGCCTGGGTTCCCCAGGGCTCACACCAGGCGGGGACATGTCAATTATGAAGGCCAGCCCAGTGTGCTTCCCCCACGCCCATGGTCCATGGCAGAGGGAGTGCATGGTGGCTTGCTGCTCTGGTAGCCATGCTGGTAGCCGCCCGATTGAATCCCTCCCTAAACATTCCATCTGAGTGGATGCTCTGAAGAAGTGCCACTCAGCATTGTCAGCCTGCAATGCCCAGCCGAGTAGCAGTGCCAGCTACTGAGCCCTGGCCTTTCCTCTGCCACTGCTCCACATGCAATGCTCAGTCGAGCAGGGCTGCCAGCTACTCCAGCCCCAGGATCCACCATCAGGGTCCTTAATCCATCATCCGCTCATAGGGAGCCATCACATGGAACCCTTCTTCACTTCGGCCTTCAAAGTTCCCCAACCACTCCAGCCCCAGGACCCACCCTCAGGGTTTTGGGGACTACGTTACAGGCAGGGAGGGCTGTCATACCACTGTATCAAGAAGCTGCCACTCTAGCCCCAGGACCCACCATCAGGGTTCTGCGGCTGTCATTCCACTCACAGGGAGTTGTCATTCCACTGTATCAAGAAGCAGACACTCCAGCCCCAGCACCCACCCTCAGGGTTCTGGGGCCTATGCTCCAGGCAGGAAGGGCTGTCCATCCACGTCATTCAGAAGCAATAGGGGTGCTGCTGCTGGTGCTGCTACTGCTCGGGCTGGGGCAGAAATAGACTCCACTGGCTGAAAGGGGTGGCTGCTCCCACTCCCACCATCCCCAAGGGTGTCCTGCTGCTGCTGCCACACACTCTCCAGAGCCCTCTCTGCCTGATGGACCATCTCCACCAGCTCACCCTTCCAGGGCCCATAGAGCTCCAGGATCTCCAATTCTGCCCCATAGTACCCTGGTGTCCTGCTGTCCATCACCAGTTGAACCTAATGCAAGGTGGCTTTCTGCTCGAGAAGCTGCTTAGCATCAGGAGCGTGAAGGAATTCCACCGGGTGGACACATCCTGCACCAGCTGTTGCACTGAGGAACCTTGCTCAGCCTGCTTCACCTGGCGGAGGTTGCTTCCCATTACGCTCCAGTTAAAGAAACTGCTGGTCAGCTTCCTTCCCCGCTCGATCACAGAGCTAAGGGGACCTGCCCCAATCCCTTTCTCCCCCAAGCCCAAAGCGTCCCTGAAAATCAGGTGAATGGAGGGATGCTGGTGAAGCCCCCCTCGTGGACTTCCCTCAATATGTCGGCCACGTTGTGCATCACCACACATCCCTTGGTGAAGGGCACACCTGGCGTGACCCACTCCCTCACTATGGCGGTCAGGGGTGCCTCGATGTTCCAAGAAGTCTGGGGACCGTGGCGTCCATGGACCATGACTTCCACCTGAAGCAGGGTCCAGCTATATCCTGTTTTGGGACCCCTCCTACCACTGCCAAATGCTGCCTCTGGATTCTGCCACCAGTACATCATCAGTCACTGCCAGGTAGGCGTGCTGCGCATTCCTACTCGACCACAGGTCGGTGGTAAAGTGAATGGTGGCACTCCCATCCCCTGCCATCTGCTCCCTCACCCACTCCTTTAAAGTCCAGTACAGGGCTGGCACCACCTGCCAACTCAGGGTGGTGCTGGCAGGCCTCCAGTTCTGTTCACGCTATGCTGTGCTGGGTTGGGGTCTCCACTGTTCTAGTCACCATCAGGGCTGGGCGTTGCAGGCTGCCAGGCATCGATGGAGCAGAGGCAGAGGTCTGGTCAGGACTCAGTGGCTGGCCTGGCACCCCTGCTTGGCTGGGCATTGCAGGCTGCCAGGCATCGGTGGCAGTCTGACTCAGGGTGGTATGTGAGGGCAGCTTAAAGTGGGGGGCCAGGAAGCCAATCAGGTGCCTAAACCCCATGTCCCCAACTGCCGAGAAGGACTGCCCATTGAGCGCAATCCTTTCCACCAACATGCGTGTGACTTTCAGTTGAAGGAAGTGCTTATGTGCCAATGGACCTGGCAGCTTCCCCCACCCCAGCTCCTCCATAATGCACTGATGCTGCTGATCCTGCTTCCCTCTAGCAGTGATACCGCTTCTGCTGCTATTGGCATCTGTTAGAGCAGGATGCTTGCCCACTGATGGAGGCAGATGACTGGCCGCTGCAGTCGGGAACCCGCTGTCATCAACTGCCCCTGCCTGCTCATTTAGCAGCACAGTGCTGTGGCATCCCTTCAGGTGCCTTGCCATGGCAGTTGTGCCAAGGTTGGTGAGCACCTGCCCATGCCTCACTGCCTTCTGGCAAAAACTGCACTGCAGCTCCCTGAGATCATCTACCCACACCAACTTAAAATGCGCCCTGCCCAGACAGAGGATTTTTTGCCCCCTCCTGCCTTCTGGCCTGCACCGGGTGACGCACCGCTGACAGCACTGCTGGGAGGGGAAGAACAGCACCAGACATCTCCTCCTCAGGCCTAGTGTCTGCCTCGCTGTCCCCAATCAGAGTGATGTCCCGCAAAGGGGAGTACTGGGACCCTGAGGCTGATGAACTGCCCACCATGCTTCCGCCACTCTCTCTGTGGCCCCTATAGCTGCTTCTGCTGCTGCTGCTGCTCCTCTCCCTGCTACCATTGCCTGGAGATTGAGTCCTGCCTCTAGCAGCCAGAGTGGGATCCACCAGCCATGGACTACTGGGGATCACTTCAATAATGGGGGTCAGGGACACTGGTGGCCCTGGAGGAACATTCAACCCTAAAGCACCTGCACCTGCTCCTGCAGCCACCACAGTGGAGACAGCCACAGCCTACTGGAGTGAAGGCCTTCCAGTGCCTTGCGTGGCAGTGGAGGACTCTGGCAGGAGGTGCTGCCGAACCACACCCTGGCTAGGGCCACTGCTGGGAGCATCTGAAGTCTGACTGCCAAAATCAGGCATGTGCAGTTTGGGGCATGGTGATGGGCTCGGGCTACTGCTGATGCCTGCTGCTGCTCCGCTGGTATGGCCCCTGCCACCTCTGTCACATGCCCCATTTCCCACCTTACGGGCACCAGAACAGGCGGTGGCAGCTCCGAGTGTGCCAGAAACCAAAGCTCAGGCAAGATTTGACAGATGGTTTGCTACTCACCCACATGGGGTCGCCACCCACATCAGTATCCTGCACCCGGATGCAGTCCATGCTGATCTCTATTTTGTTGGTGGGGCTGCTGTCCACATTGTCATCCAGGAAGCTCAAGTCAATGGGTTCAATGGAACATATGGGAGGGGCAGAACATGGTGGCGACACAGCTCTCAGAGGGACATGTGGCCAGCCCTGTCCAACGTGGCCAAGGGTCTCTTGTTCTGCCCACCAACCAGTGTCTCCTGTGAGCAGGTGTTCTCTATGGTGGGGGACATTTGTCCGCCACTCCTCCTGAGACTGGGGGCCAAGTTGGTGGAGCAGTTGCTTTTCATTAAGGTGTTTGTCTGCTCCTGCTGCCGCTGCTGCCATGGGTTCTCTCCTTCTCCTGCTGCTGCTGCTGCTGCTGGGTTTCCAACGGCCAGCCCTGGTGCCATGGGCACAACCCGGGGTGCCAAGTGCCAAGGCTTCCAGGTCTCTGCCGCTGCTGCTTCCACTAGGTCTCAGACAGATAGCCCTGGTGCCACGGACACCCCCAGGGGCCAAGCACTGAGCCTGCCTGCCCGGGTAAGCCAGGGTGCCAAGCATCAAGCCTTCCAGGTCTCACGGGCACCCCCAGGGGCCAAGCGCCGAGCCCGCCTGCCGAGGCAAGCTGGGGTGCCAATCGTCAATCCTTCCCAGTCTCTGCTGTTGCTGCTGCTGGGTCTCTGATGGCCTGACATGCTGCCACGGGCCCTCCTGAGGGTCCCTGGATCACCCCAAGCCTTGTGGTGGGTCCAAACTCCACCAAACATTTGGCGAGACTCAATATTTGAACTGAACAACTGAACCCAAACTTGGTTTTCTAACTGAACTACCGAACGGCCGAACATCCAAACCACACTCTGTTCGCACATCCCTAAGATGCATACAAGTCATTGAAGATTTTCCAGTTGGCCACTGCTGAGGATGTGCCTGTGTATCCTCTCCTGTTTTGTTCTTCTCTGGGAAACTATCTTCTGCTCCTACTCCACACCTGCCCACCCTGGGGCCCAGGATACTACTTCTCTCAAAGCTTTCAGCTGGAGGGGATGGAGTCATGTTAGTAGGGTGGGGAAAATGGGCTGTCACACCCCTTTCTGACATGCCCCACACCTTCTAGAGCATTGTGATGTCATGATGCCATTCAGAGGGCAGAGTCATGTTAGAAAGGGGGCAGGGCAAAGGAGATGTCATTTTTCTTCCTGATGTAACTTGCCCCTTACAGAGCATGATAGTGTCCTAATGCTCCATAGAGGTGGAGCCATGTTGGAAATGGGGTAGTGAACTCCCTACAGCCTGCCCTGTTTCTTTCATGGCTGCCCCCATGCAACCCCAGTTTCTCCAGGTTAGTGGGGTACCATCTCTGACTCAGGAAAAACTTCCACTTCCTCTGGAGCCCAGAGACTCTTGGTCAAAACTCAGAGTCTCCATCTCCGTGAGACCTGTAGAAATGGCAAGCCCACAGAGGATACCCCCTAACTGGGACCTGACTTCTGCCCTGTGTTCTGCCATGGCACAGTCACTGTTCCTGCCTCATGTACCTCCCCAGGAACCTGGCACCTGCTTTCCCCACAAAACCCTTGACTTGATTCTCTGGTTACTGGCCACTGCATGGATTTTGACTATACCTGTATATCACCTCAAGGCCTGATGACAGTTTGCACTGAATTGGTGATTTACCCCTGACCCAGCTCTCCAGTTCTGGCTTTTGTTTACCCCTGTGTTTGCAGCCCCACTGCCTGACTCCATGTGAGCAACCCAGACCTTGGGGAGGTGGACTCAAGCTCTGATTGGCTCCTGATGGAAACTCAGCCCTTGTGTGGAGTCAGGGACAGTACAAGGCTTAACAAACAGCAGGACTGTTCTGTCCATTAGCAGACACCTTGCCCCAGGTTTCATGTCTTCTGGGGTGGCCCCAAAGATGTGTGCAAAAGCTCTAAGAGTTATGTGGACCACTGGGTGCTGCCTCCAGGCTGGGAGCCATCTCCAGGACTCTTGCTCCCCCACCAATCAGCCAATTGGTGGGCAGGAGTTCCCTCCAATTCAGGGCAAACCCCTGCTGGGACCTGTGCTGTGGGGTTGGGGGAAAGGGGTAAGGCTAGTGGAAAATTAGCCTGTCTAGGGTTGTAAAATCACTAATGCTGGCCTTGTGAGCCAGTTGAGGTCTCTCAAGATTTATGTAGTCAGGGACCTTATTCTGGCACCTCTGCTCTGGAGAAATTTCACCCAATGGGGGCTCTACACATTATTTTAAATGTAGGGAAAATCAACCCTACATTGTTAACAGTGATGTCATTACATAGTGGAGCAAATTGATAAAACATTTATGCTACTCCTCATTCATGCTGCGAACCTATGGACTCCGCTCTCCAGGGGAATCCTTAGGGTTCATGGCAACTATCTGAATCCCCTAGTTTGGTCTTTCTCTTTGTCATTTGCCAGCTGTCAATAGGGGTACAGGAAACCCAGCCTGCACTACGTCACAGAATTAAACTGACCATGCTCCCTTTCCTCCAGTCAGTTTCTCTAAGAGATTCACTCCATCCCAGGTCAATATTGGTCAGGGCAATGGAAACTTCATCAATTACTAGGGGTGGGACTACCAGATCTACCGGTATCCGATACTGCCAGTATTGGGTGTACCGGCAGTATCGGATTAAACCGGGTAATCCCGGTAAATTACTGGATTCCCCCCATACCGGATTTTTTACATTGCGGCCATTCAAATGAATTGCTGCAATGTAAAAAAAACACACACACAAAAACCACAAACACTTTCCCTCCCCGAGTCCAGGCTGCGCGGGTGGAAGGGGGGACACCCCCCACCCACCCTGCCCAGCCTGGATTTAAACAACAACAAAAAATTCCCCTAAGTCCCCTAGTGTGGGCTCCGAGCCGCCGCCGGTGACCCAGAGCCTGCAGCAGCACTGCAGCAGCAGGTAAGTGTACTGGTACTTAACTGATCCCTGGGGTGGGGGGAGGTTTAACACCCCCCCCACCCCAGGGATCACCCTACCTCCCCAATGCCATTGCCTATCTTGAGCTCCAGGCAGCGGCGGCGGCGCTCTGGCGGCTTCAGTGCAGCCTGTGGCTGCTGGCTTCAGCACGCTACTAGGCCTTCCGGGGAACTTCCGGGTTCCCCGGAAGGCCCAGTAGTGTGCTTAAGCCGGTGGCAGCCACAGCCAGCACTGAAGCCACCGGAGCTCAAGGTAGGCAATGGCATTGGGGAGGTAGGGTTGATTCCATTGAAATCAATGGAAAAGATCCGGTACCGGTAAACCAGTATTAATCCGGTAAACCGGTTTTTGTAAATCCGGGAACCGGTAAAACCGGTACCCAGTATTTGGCCTGATGTCCCACCCGTATCAATTACATGAAGCCATTCAGTGCAGGGAATGGTGGCCTGGATGACCAAAGTTGCATGATAGGGTAGTAGTATAGAACAAAAACTATTTGTGTACCATGCTATTGGCTGCTCTGCGGATCTTCTCATGAGTTCCAGGTCACAAACCGAAGTTCACCCTGTGGCAAAATCCATTGTTTTAGAATAGGCAAACATATTGGGGACTCCCATATTAAGTTTGTGGAAGGGTGGCAAATATTATTTGTAGAGATATCCACTGTGTAGCATTTCCCCAAGAGACTCATTCTGATTAACTTAATGGGTGCTTTAGATGGACAACACCCAGTCCTCAGCTCCGCCTAACATCTGGGTGTCCCATTTGTGTAATGGTGGGCCACCAGTTGCACAGGCAGAGCAGAGGTGGGCCAAGCACTGCCTGATCCAGGGCAGCTACACTGGTGGTGCTCTGGAACATCTTGGAGCACTACCAGTGCAGTGGTCTGTTCAAATCTGGGCCACCAGCCAGAGGCAAAGCTGTGGTCCATCTACTCAGTAGACAGTCACTGCAGCTCCTTTCTTGACTGGGGGGTTGTCCCGGGGAACACCAATGAGCTGTGGGTGGCAGCCTAGAACATTGGGTGATCTGCCTTCAGCTCTATGGTGTGGAGGAGCAGGGTGTCATGGGGAGGGGGAGGGGATGGGACTGCAGGTTGCAGCAGATGTCAGATTTATGTAAACCCGATGCAGGCAGGACTGCATGCAAGGAATGCTGGGCTGGCCACCCCCAGAGCAAGTCCAGGGGAACCAGCCCTGGATCCATCTAAAGACATCAATTGTGAGTAACTAGTGGTAAAATCAAGTTCAAGGAAGCCTCTACCCTTCTGAATACCCTCCTTCCTGAAAAGGCAGATGCTGTTGAGTTCAACCCCAAACCTAGCTAGAGGAAACTCTGCAAGGAAGTGAGAGGTGATAAGATTTTAAGATTATTTCCCCTCTTCCTCTGAGTGGAGAGTGCTGGACAAAGTTCCCTGAGGAAAACTGGGAGCTCCATCCTACATCTAATTCTGTTGCCGCAGCATTTGTTTTTACTCTGAATCAGGACAGAAAAGCTGAAATATTGAAAACTCATGGAATAATGAATTGTAAAGAGAGTATGTGTTCTCTTTGAGAGTATCTAAAAATTGACATTTCAGATCAGAAGGAAATGCGTAACGTAAATGTTGGTTTATAGTACAGTAGAAATCTTTCTCTCCAAATCTCTCATATCTTGATTTCTCCTCTGGAAAGTTCAGGGTCCCCTCAAATGCTATGTATTACTATTACAGTGGAGTCTCACTGTGACAGGTTCCCCCAATATAGAGGCATTCCACTCACTCAAGTTCCAAAACCCCCAATGCACTTGTGTAATTGTCCAACTTGTTATTCAAAACACAAAACGACTTCTTTAATCACACTCCCAGTCTGCTAACAGGCCTTTCCCTCAGGTCTTTCCTCTCACACCCAATCTTTTGCTGGAGGAAACTTCCTAATACTCAGTGCTGTCCTCTGGGCTTCCCTGGTCCTCCTTAGTCCATGATCTGTGGGCTTTTAAATCCCTGTAGTCAGGTGAGTACCATCAGCCTTCCCTCATACACTTCAGCTAACGAGGCTTATGTAGTTGGGAGCAGGAGATTTGATCCCATTAAGTTTGAGATGGACCACTCACCATGCTACACCCAATTAATAAGACACCTCTCTAACCCATATAAAACCAAGTTCCCTGAGGGCACTTTTAAACGAGCGGGTCGCCATGGCATGACCCGCTCACGCAATATTTCAAAATCCTGCAAGGGAGGATTAGATGAGACAGAAGTCCGGGATGATGCACTTTGAAGGTGGTCATGCATTGTTTGCAGACCGAGAATTAAATACCTCACAATCGAGGTATTTCATTCTCAGTCTGCAAACAGTGCTCAACCGCCTTTAAAGCTCATGATCCCGGACTTCTGTCTCGTCTAATCCCGCCTTGTGGGATTTTGAAATACTGTGCAAGCGGGTCACGCCACAGCGACCCGCTCGTGTAAAAGTACCGGGTGACTAGATAACAGGGTTTCTGCTGTAAACCACTGGAAAAAGTCAGACGCTGTGGTGAAACTAAATAGAAACACCTTACATTTCCAGTTGTGGTTTCCATATTGTTCTATGGGACACCCATGGAGCTTTTAGGGTTCAGACAGTGACAGTCAAGACTTAACCACACTCACATAGATATCAGACTCCCCCTGTAGGAAACAGCAGGTTAGAAATAAAAATGGAAAGAAAGGTGCAATCCTAAAGGTCAGGGACACAGAAGGGAAGAGAGCCGTGCAGTGCTAGAGTGAGCAGAGTTAGGAGCCTTTCCTAAGTGGTAATGAATAGTTGCCTCCGGCATTCTGACTAACTCACTCCCAGCCCAGTGAGGGAATGAGAGGGGGCAGGGCAGATCAAGCCTGAAGGGGGTTCTTGAGTAAATTGATCACCTTTAAGTTATGGTGTCTGTCCTTCTTGCCTCCTCAAGGGCCCCATTCTCCATTCTCTTTGTAATTTCCATCATTGGCCAAACCTATGGGAGACACTTAAACCTTTATGAAAGCTGTATATCTTCAGCCAAGGACAGCCAATGCATGGTGAACATGCCCTTTGATGCTGCTTGGAAAGACTCTGGTACATGAGCAGCAGCACAACTCAGACAAGTCCTGAAAGGGTCACGGCACAGCTCCCATGGCAAGGTTCAGCTCATGAAGATTGATAGACCTGGGAAAGGCCTTTGGACAGCAGGTAACAGCTCTAGCACATCCCAGCTCTCAGGGCCATGTTTCCCTTCTAGTATAATTCATCAATCTAAGTCACTTTGATTCATGATTTGGTTTTGGGGGAAGAGGGAAGTGCAGAGTGGAGTTTAGTCTCTTATCTTTCGAGCAGCTCATCAACGAATGGCTCCCCAGGAAAGGAGTCACAGGAGTGAGCCAACCACAGACCTTTTACTGTTCATCTGAGTGTCAGATCCCAAGTTGATCAGAAAGGATGTCAAGTAGCAGGCACAGACTCTCAAGGCATGGAAATTGGCACATTTCAAAGTATGAAAACAGCCAGGACCCAGATTCCCCCCTCCTCCACCCCCCCATATGGGTGTCCACCTGCCTCTCATCTGTAAGGTGACTGCCAGATGTTTGCCCACACCCCCTACCTGTCTGCCCCACAGCCCCCACTCACAGTGTCATCCTAGTGAATGTGGAGCCCACTGTGCAGGCAAATACTGGCCAATGCGGAGAAATGTGCACCCATGTGGCTGCCTCCTGTCTGTTAGGATGCATGCAGCCTCCACGTGTGTGCAGGTCCACCAAGACCATAGACTCCAGGAAGAGCACCTAGAGTGCTCCAGAGAGTGACTGCATCTCAGTGGTGGAAGAGGGTGCGGAGTGCAGTGGGGAGGAACCCCTACCTGTCTGTCCAGTTTGTCACACGAAACCTGCGAGTGGCAGCTGTAGGGGAGCTCCACAGTGTGGCCTCAGACTCCAGTGGGCTAATCTCTTGTCTGCAACACCCAATGTCTGTTTCACTTCCCCTCACTGCTGCTGTTACACTCACAGCTCTGGCAGCCTTGCTCCCCTCTGCACTGCATTAATGCGCTCGGCACTAATACCACTCTGAACTTCTAATTTCATCTGGCAGCTCTAAGTTTGATAATCTCTTTCCTTCCTTTGTTCCACCTCATCTCTCTGTGTTTCTCCACAAACCCCAAGCTCCCCTGCCTTTGACTTGAGCAGTGATATAAACAGTAAACGTCAGGGAAATGGCATCTGTTTGCAAAGTAACAGCATTGGCTCCAGGTTTTCAGGAGGAGTTTTTAATTTTTAGCACTACTTGTGTCTCATACTCCCTACCCCTTCTCCCATGGCACACACCACCTGCTGTGTGATGTTAAAAAAAAAGGGTTGGTGGGGTTGGGGAAGAGACAGGGAGCCTGTGATGGGAGAAGCTAATGATATGACCAAGGGGAAGAACAAGAGAACTACCATATTGGCTTGGACCAATGGTCCATATAGCACAACATTCCTTTCTCTGGCTGGCCAGTTTTGTTTGCTTTAGAGATGTGCTGAACAGGTCATAACAGAGTAATCCATTCCCTGCTATCCACTCCCAGCCCATGGTAGTTAGAGATTTTATCCCCTCAGCAACATGAATTAATCCAGTCCTTTTTTTAACCCAGTTGTGCTGTTGGTCTTCAAAACATACTCTAGCAATGAGTTCCACAAATTACTTCTATGTAATCCTTGTGCCAATAGTATCAGTGGCCAGAAAGGCTGATTTCACTGTTCTAAGGGGTTTTCTACATCTTAAGATTATTTAGTCGAGCCCCCACTCAGAAACCTGGGTGATCAAACCGTACTGGGTACCCAAGGTAGGCAATTATTTCCTTCTCGCAAGCATGTGGACTAGGTACATAATAAAGAAGTTTATTGAAAGGGAAGAATAAATAAACCTAAAAAGAGTTTCCACTAGAGTTATCTCTCGCCTCGACTACTGCAACCTCCTCCTTGCTGGCCTCCCTCGCTCCCACCTGTCCCCCCTTGTTGCAATCCAAAACTCTGCCGCCAAGATCATTCACTCTGCCCGTCACTTCGACCATGTAATGCCTCTCCTCCTCTCCCTTCACTGGCTCCCCCTTCCTGAACGTATCCTGTTCAAACTCCTGGTTTTCACGTTCAAATCGCTCCATGACCAAGCTCCCCCTTACCTCTCGGACCTAATCGCCCTACGCGCTCCTGCGCGCGCTCTCCGCTCTTCCGCTGTCCCCTCCCTCGCTCTCCCTCGCTTCTCCTGCTCGCCCAACCGCCTTCGTCCCTTCTCCCTCGCTGCCCCGCATGCCTGGAACTCCCTCCCTGCCGACGTCCGCCTCGCCTCCTCCCTCCGCTCCTTCAAATCCCTCCTCAAGACCCACCTTTTCCATGCTGCCTTTCCCAATGCCCTCTAGTCTTTCCCCTTGCTCTTACTGTCAGCCCTCCTCTGCTGACTGCTGCTACCGACCACCTTGTAACCAAGCCAAGTACACGCACCTGAGACTTCGCATCCGCCTGAATGTTTGTTTGTCTTCTCCCATGTCTCTCCCGCTGTCCCCTCTCCTTGTCTCCCCCTCCTTGTCTTTTAGATTGTAAGCCACAGGTAGGGACCGCAGCTGATTATATGTTCTGTACAGCGCCAGGTTGTTACTGGCGCTTTATAAATGTTTAATAATAATAATAATAATAATAGAGTTGACTTTGACAAACCTTATATTAGAAGTGTTGTTACACATACATCCACTGTCTGAGCTACCACCTTGAGCCAAATGTTCCACCCCTTGGCAAGTTCCTCAGTCTCCCAAAATTCTTTCACAACAATGAAAGTTTGTTGAAAACAGAGCCAAGTCTCTCTTAAGTGTGCCTCTGTCAGGGCTATTGCCGGCAAACCCAAGGCTAAGTCCACTTTTATCCAGGTACCCTATATGTCCAACAAGTTATTCATGCTCAAAACCCAGTAGTGGGTGGCACCCATGCAAATTAAGACAGTCATATGGATGAAGGCCCACCCCCACTGCTTGTGCAATCCTTTGTGCTGTAAAGCAAATGACAGTAGAGAGCATTCTTTCCCCCTCCTGAAGGGTTTAACACCCCCCCCCAGCTTTATAACTTATATGTATGTTGAGTGGGAAAGTAACAATGATCAATATTTTTAATATAGCACCCCCCTGCCATGGCACTTGGAGCACTTTACATACAACAATTTAACAACATTTAAACCTCACAACCACCCTGTGAGGAAGGTTAGGCAGAGAGAATAATTTGACTGGACCAAAGTCACCCATGAGCTTCTGGCTAAGGCAAGACTAGAACAATGGTTTCCCCCCCTACTTCTCAGTCCAAGTACTGCACATTTAGCCATTACACCACACTGGCTCCCTTGCTTTTGTTTGTCTTCAATCAGTTCTCTCCCCCTCCACCCCCACCCCACTTAAAGCTATACTGACTTGTGTCCTTGTAATTCTCTTCCCTTCATCTGGTACAATATCACTAGCTGGAAGGTTTCTCAGCAACAGAACACGCACATTCCCCATATCGCTACAAAGCCGAATACACCTGAAGGATCCTTAGCAATTACAAAGACTAGCCGAGCACTTAGTAGATCCAAATGTACTGACTTCAATAATCCTTCACGTTTATGAAATGTCTTTTATCCTGAAGATCCCAAAGTGCTTTATAGGACATACATACAGGGATGCTTGAGTCACTACTGAACTTATCCAGCTCCCATTGGAATGTAGGATTGCCATTGCCGTCTTTCATGGAAATGACCCTGACTCTCCCATTTTGGCCTATGGAAGAGTCAAAGCCATTTCCATGAGGTGGCAACCCTTCAGTGGGATGTAACCCAGCAGCTGGTTAATGATAGCCCACACTAGCACTGTGCAGCATACTATGGCAAGAAACTAATCTTTTATCCACCAGGAAAGCTGCAAGGGAAATGTTGAGAGCAGAGAACAACTCCCATCCATACCCAGAACAATGGGACTTGGGAAGTGTGGTGCTAGGACGTGGCTTTGCTACAGGGTCTGTGTGTGACCTTTGGTAAGACACTGAATCTCTCTGTGCCTGAGCTTCCTATTTGTAAAATCAGGACTATACTTCCAGCCCCTGATCTGGGAAGGTCCTGGGGTTTGGAAAATACCCCCTGCACACACACGCACATGCACACATGCGCACAAGACAGTTTGAGTTCTACTTGGCCAGACTTAATAATAATTAAGGCTAGAATGAATAGTTGATTTGCTGTTCCTGGACATTGTTCACATTTTTTATAGCTCTCTAAATTGCCAAAATAATATCCACACCTGAAATGATTATTCAGTTTTTTCTCTTATTTTGTTCATTTGGTATTTCATTTCAGTTATTGTTGGGTCTTTTCAGATGTTACGATAGTCTGTATTTCCATGCTTTGACCTGTGTGGAAATGCAGACTGTCATAATGGCAGAAACCACTGCCAGATGTTAGCCCAGGCTGTTCCCTGGACAGTGTTGGCACTTAGCCTGGGCTGTGAGTTGGGGAAATCTCCAACTCACAGTCCGGGTTAAGTACCAACACTGCCTAGGGAGCAGCTGCCCAACTGGATGTAAAGCATGCCGTAACATTTGTACAGCTGCTTTACCTACTGTGGTCGGGGGTAGCAGTGGGAGCTAGGTGCCATGGGGGCTGTTATTTACTGCCGGGCGGCAGGCAGCTCTACATAGCATGGGGGTGAAGACGTGTGGATGCACGTCCGTGCATCTCCCTGCTCCTTCCCCGGCCTGGCCGCTGTAACATTTGTTCAGTGGCCAGACCAACTCCTGGCCAGAGTGACAGCTCCCACCACCACCTGAAGATGTCTGTGGTGGTGGCAGGACCTATCACGTTTATAAGCACCCTTGGTCATTTCAGTATTCTAGTTATTTTGTTTCAGTACTATTAGCGCTATTACAGAGGTTGCACAAAACAAAGCAAAACAAAAAAAACCACACAAAAGTAACTGAAATCCAGGAATGAAAGAAAACCCTTAATGAAATACACAACTGGATGTCTTGTGAAACAGAAGCAAATAGTGAGCATTATCCATTTAATCGGAAAGGAAAGGGTGCACATTTGACAAAAACATTCACTTTGATTAATATTCATTTCAGCTCTAATAACTACAAAAATGTGTTTGCCATTGCATAGGGTCCCTGTGCACAAATGCTCATCCGCAGCCTGCTCAGGCACTTATCAAAGCTACTTGCTTTCATATGTACTTTCGCATATTGGCGCTGCCGCTCTTCCACCTTGGGCAAAAAAGAATCTCCTCCTCTCCATTTTCTGACCAGCATATGGGCCTGACTTCTGAACTGTACAGCAGCCAGCACATTAGAGTCCTAAACTTGACTGAGATGTCTAGGTATCACAGCAATCAGATTAAGAACAATCCACACATGAGTTGAGCTGATTCAAAAAGTTCCTGGTGGCAGATTTGGCAAAGGTGATAATGATGATGGTTACAAAAAATTACCCCAGTCTATTTAATGAGAACAAGTGCCTAAGACTTTAGTTTAATGTGTAAACCTCAAAAATAACATCTCTAGCCCATCATACTGTACCCGGGTTTTCATAGATATTAAGGTCAGAAGGGATAATCCTCTGCCCTAACTGCCTGTACAGCAGGAGCCAACTGAATTTCCTCCAGTCATGCCTGTGGCATGCCAACTAACTTGCATTTGGCTACAGAATTTCTTCTACTACTGCTTCCATTCTTTATCCGATGATTACAATTGATGGAAAAAGCATCCTCTCCTTTGGTATTTTGTGCAAATAACTAATTGTCCACTCTGTTCAAAATCAGTGCCTTATTTCCAGTGGAATTTCCCCAGCTTTATCTTTCCACCATTGATTCTTGTTCTGCCTGCCTTGCTAGATTAGAGCTCTTTAGTGCTCATCACTTCCTCCCATGAAGGTACTTACACATAGTCATAGAGTCATCCCTTCACCTTCTTTGTGGCAAGCTAAGTTCACCGATTCAGAGTGGAGCTGAAACGGTTTATTGTGATGAACACCATTTTCATTATAACAGCTAATTCAACACTTTCCTGATGATGTAGAAGCTTAATGTGTTTTGTAATAACTCATTCTTCTTCCAATTCAGGAACACCATTTGGTACTTTTGATTCTTTTCAACCTGTACAAGGGTATGTCAGCTTTTCCAAAAATGATCTTTTTGTCATTTCTGTTGTTGTTGGCACTTTCAGATGTTGGTTTCTTCTTTTAAAAAAAATAAAAATAAATCATTATTCTTTTAATTTTTATTGTATAACATTTTTTTAAAAAAAATTGGATTTCTTCTTCTTCTTCTTCTTCTTCTTCTTCTTCTTCTTCTTCTTGTCAGTTTCAATTTTACAAAACCAGGAATGGCAAAAGTGACAAAAGCATAAAAAGGACAAAAATTCATATGTGGAAACACCGAAAGCGGCAAATGGGCAAAACTCATTTGAACCATGAAAATTCTTGTGAAAAATCATCAATATTCCTGAAAAGACTAAAACTGTTGTTGATTTGAGAACAGCCAATTTATTTTGGGTTTCAGCTCTAATTGAGAGGCAGAAGTACTAAAGACAGAATTGCCAGCTCTACTGGAAGCACATGAGATTTCTCAGATCTCCCATCCAAGTCTTAGCATACCCCATCCCTCATTGAACTTCAAGACCTGAAAAATAGCCCAACTGAAAGCCCTCTGAAAGGATCCAGAAAATATCATTTGATTTGTTGTATATCTGCAATTAGGGGTGTGCATGTCATTTTCATTATTACATTAACAATCATGAAAATTGTCATGTTCATTATCATTATTTCAATAAAGAAAACTACATATTATAATAATAATGTAAATAGAAAAGAAAATGACCTTTGTTTTTGAAATAATGGGACAAAACTAAAAAATGTATTTTTGGATTCGGATTTTTTGTTTCTTATTTAATTTTGATGGAGATTGGAAAGATTATACCTACAATTGAGGGCATGATGTGTACCAATTTTTGAAAATATTAGATAATGGAAACCCATTTTAGAAGCAATTACATCTTGTGATTTTAAGAAATGCTCCATACACATTCATGGATACAACTTCTTTATCTTCCATTTAATCTGCATGCCACTTGGTAATAGTATGTACCTTCACAAGCTTAATACTCCTGACAAGTTTCAGAAAGATTGGATAAAGAGTCCTGATGGTATAAGACATTAACTTGAAAATACATTTCAAGCTACAACATTTTAATATTCCATTCTGTTTGCAAGATATTTGGCAGGTATTTATCACATACCTTCCCTATCATCTCTGCCAAACTACAGGACAATTTGATAAAGACCCCCAATTTTATAAGCAATTGAAGTTGTCCCTTTGAAGACCATTATTGAGATAAATAGTTGGGGTGGGACATCTGGCAAAAAACCGGTTACCGGTTTACAAAAACCCATTTTACTGGATTAAAACTGGTATACTGGTACTGGATTTATTTCATTGATTTAAATGGGGAACTGTCCCCATTGAAATCAATGGGGGAAAAGCCAATACCTCCCCCCTCCCCCTCCCAGGCTGTGTGGGTGGAAGGGGGGCACCCCCCACCCACCCTGCCCAGCCTTGATTTAATTTTTTTTGGTTTTAATCCTAAATCCCTGATACTAGTGCGGGCTCTGGATCACTGGCGGTGACCCGGAGCCCACACCAGCAAGTACTAGGGTGATCCCTGGGGTGGGAGGTGGTTTAACACCCCCCCAGCCCAGGGGTCACCCCACCCCCCCACCCAGGGATCGCCTACCTTTGGCATTCTGGGTGGTGGCGGCAGAGGTGGCAGCAGCACGGAGGTCCGGGGGCTTCAGCACTGGCTGGTGGCTTCAGCGCTTTCTAGGTCTTCCGGGGAAACCCGGAAGTTCCCCAGAAGGCCTAGTAAGCACTGAAGCCACCAGTCAGCACTGAAGCCACTGTACCACCATGCTACCGCCGCCATCTCCGCTGCCGCTGCTGCCCGGAACGCCAAAGGTAGGCGATCCCTGGGTGGGGGGGGGTAGGGTGACCCCTGGGCTGGGGGTGTGTTAAACCACCCCCCACCCCAGGGATCACCCTAGTACCACTACCTACCTGTTGGTGTGGGCTCTGGGTCACCGCCGGAGGCCCAGAGCCTGCACTAGCAGGGACCTCGGGAGATTTTTTTTTTTTTAAATCCAGGCTGGGCAGGGTGGGTGGGGGGTGTCCCCCCTTCCACCAGCGCAGTCTGGACTGGGGAGGGAAAGTGGTTGGATTTTTTTGTTTCTTTTTTTACATTGTGGCCATTCTTTTCAAAGGCCGCAATGTAAAAAAATCTGGCATGGGGAACCGGTACCAGTACCCCCAAATACTGGAGTAATCCGATACTGCTGGTACAGCAAAATACTGACAGTATCAGATACCGGATGTACAGAACTTCCTACCCCTAATAAATAGCAGCATATGCAATGCCAGTCAGAGGCAGGGGAAGGGAGGCTGTAGGAGGTTGGATGGGGAGCAAGCCAAAAGACTGGCAGACACATTCACTGGCCAATTACTGCATGCTTCCAGCTTTACAGGACCAATCGTTGGTGGCTTCAAGATGGGCATGGGGTGGTCCTCAGGCAGGCATAGAAGGGACATAACTGGGACTTTGGGAATAACATCCCAGAAATCAGGAGACATCATTTACACATCCAGGATGACTAATCATCATCACAATCACATCCTGCAGCACTGTGATAGAGGACATAAGAGAATCTCTAACGGCTCTTTCCTAAACAGATGCTTCTGACTTCCCAGTAACAAGTGGGGGAAAGATGTTGGGATGGTCACAGAACAGAATGAGAATATTTTGTTGACATTTCTTCTGTCCAATTGGCATAACAAACTCATCTTATACCCCAGTGACACGTAAGAGAATCCCTGGCATAGACTCCTTCTCTGCAAACGTTGTGCAAGCATACAAAATGGGGACCCTTTATCACATCTTTATGATATTTGGCAGAGATGATCATGATAATGTGAGATTAAAGCCCTGCAAAGCTTCATGTACACTGGTTGGACTACAAAGATGTTATAGTCAGAAATACATTAAAAGTTAATTGCTTATACCACCAGGACCCTTTAGCCAATCCTTCTGAAATTTGTCATAGATTGTAAATATGGGAAGGGGTAGAAACATGTCATGTTTCATCGACATTAAGTGTGAGACAAAGAAGTTACAGCTAAGAATGTATATGAAGATCTTTGCAAAATAATATAATTTAACTGCTAATAAAATTGGATTCCTTTATCCAATCTCTTTGGAATTTGGAACATATAATGCCTTATATTTAAGGTACAATCTTTACATGTGTCAGCTAAATATAATTAAAAATAAAAACATTACAGCTGAAAATTTCTATTCCATTGAAACAAATGGAAAATGAAAACAAAAGCAAAAACGAGAATGAACATTTGATATTCTTCAAAACAAAAATGACAGATTTAAAAAACAAAAACAAAAAATGAAAATGAAAATGAAAATGACATGGGCTCCTGGTGCACACCTCTAACTACAATCACTCTCCGCATGCAGGTGTACACAACTGGCTTTGCAAGAACAGGACAACTAGGGCTGAAATGAGAATAAATTTGATTCTTGCAAGAATCTTGCGAGAATCAAGAACCATTAGCGAGCTCTCACCAGGATCTCAAGAATGGTTCAAGATTGTCATGAGAATCTCACTAAAAAAACCCACAAAACTGTGCATGTGCAAATGGCCTCCAGGGTGTTCTGTGCATGTGTAAACTTTTCCAAAAGGGGCAGCCATTCCATGCATATGCAAAATGACCACCATGCATGAACGGAACAGCTGCCCTTTTCCAAAATGGCAGTGATGCTGCTGGCGCCATTTTGGAAAAGGGCTGTGCATGTGTAGAATGACCCCCTTGTCCATTTTGTGCATGCAGTTCGTTTTTTGTTTTTCAATCGAGAAAAAAATTATGAGAAAATGTAATAATTTATTAATCATTAATGATTCATGATTAATATAATGCCAGAAATGTACCTGACACTGTACAATACACAGTCAAAGACAGGTCCCTTCCGCAAGGGGCTTACATTCTGAGAGGCAAGGGAGGGGGATATGAGGGAGAGGTTAACATCAGGAAAGACAAGAATACATTTATGAGGTTGAAATTGCTCAGACTAGGGTTTTTCTCAATTATTGTGTTTATTTTTTCTGATTCTCATTGAGAAGTTTGATTCTCAACAAGAATCAAGAAAAAAAAAGTTTGAGTTTCAGCCCTGAGGATGATAGATTTTCTACTTTCCATCTTCCAAGTGATTTGGAATATAGAATGGGAAGGTTAGATTTGTCCTGAGAACCATTTTGATCCACTCAGCCTGGTAACAGCTCCCTATGAAACTGGGTGAGTCACTGGGTATTTTAAGACGTTATGAGATCACAGTCAACCATGGTGAACCACGGTCAATCCCACAGCGGGGTGAAAGCACCCTGAACGTCTGTTTGGCGGGCGCCAGATGTTCATCACTGTCAGTACCCACCAGGGGTCAAATTCAACCACGCTTCCAGAGCTCCGGCCCGGACCATCGCCAAAAGCATGGTCAATTCGATTCCCAACGGGAAACAAAAAAAAGTAACGTCTGGACAGCAACCACCAACCAGAATCAAGCAAAATGATTCCCAGCAGGGAACAAAGCATGCAACATTGCTGCCAGGCAACCAGCAACAACACAGGCTGTGGAGGGAGACTTAAAGGGCACACAGCAGCAGGAAAACGTGGCAGGATGGAGTGAAGCAGAAGGGAGAGGAGAGCGGTCGGCGAAAGAGCGAGGGAGGAGGAGGAGGTAGAGGAGGTACAGGCGGTGGAGGAGGTGGTCGTGCTGCACATTGAGTAGGTGGAGGGACAGCAGCAGCAGCAGCAGCAGCAGCAGCAGCAGCAGCAGCAGCAGAAGCAGAAGCAGAAGCAGAAGCAGCAGCTGAGACATGCCGCCCCGGGACAACGACCAGGCCGGGGAAGGAGGCACCCCAAAAACGGGTAAGGTGACTGAAGCGGATGGGACCCGGCAGCACAGGGGCACCCAGGGGGGAGGGCCAGCTGGCT
>QEPC01012761.1:10221-42743 GCA_003113815.1 Sphenodon punctatus
CTGTGGGTGTGCAGCCTGGCAGCCTTCTCGCAGTGCCTTGCAGATGGGGGCCCTGCCCTGGCCGTATCCTACTTTGGCAGCGTTCACGGGGCGCGTGGGTACCAGCGCACACGTGTGGCAGTGTATCACTGGCTTCTGGGGCTTGGCCACCTTCATTGGCCCCCTGCTGCTGCCTGATGTGTAACGGAGCCTTCCACGGCGGAGCTGTTGGCACTGGGGCGGGTATGGTCCCATCCGGATGTCCAGTTGGGCCTGTCTGTGCATGACCCCTTCGAGGCTTACTACCTGATCGCCCACCACATGTCCGAGCTGGGATACCGCCGGGGCATGATCCATTGGCCCCACCTGGTTCATCGGGCCGGGCACCCTGGGCCTGGGCCCCTCGCTGCCCCCAATAGCTGCCTGTGAGTCCCTGGGTCCCTCCCTGGCCCCCTCGTGTCCTGGGCTGTGTGGGCTTCGGGACCTGCCCGTGGCCCGGACCCCGGTACCTGCCACCACCCTGCTGTCCCTGCCGTGCTGCCGTGAGGCCACCGTCCGTGTGTGCTGCTGCTCCGGCTGTATCACTGGGCCCCCTCTGGGCCGCTCTTCTCTGTCCTGGGTTGCTTATGTGCCCCAGGGGTCCGGGGCCCACGGACTGCCCCACCTGAACTCCTTCACTGATGGGGCCACCCATACGTGGGCCTGCTGTGCTGGACTGCCTCTCCTGGCTGCCGTTCGTTTGCCCCTCGGTGGGATGCCTTGACTGCATGTGCCTCCTGGGCCCTTCCCAGCTGGTGGTTGGGGTGGTTGATGTCTTCACCCCCACCGGGAATCCACTGTGGTGAACCGGCAGCCTGTAATGTCTGAAATCACCCAAAGTTGTTCCGATGATAGCTTTTATCAATCCAACTATTTCTGGTGAGAGTGTACAAGCTATCAGGCCTCTCTCAGGCATGTAACAAGTCAGAACTATGGACTGAGGAAATACAAGATTGGGTAAAAACAGATATAACTTTGTGCCTTATTGGCCACCATGGCTGTCAATCATGGTAGGATATGGGTTCTGGGAGTAGGATATGGGCATGGACAGCCACCCACATGTTTCTTGTCCTCCTGACCCTACCCAGTCCGTGTAGAGTCTGTGTGGATGGTGGGATGACTCCCCAGCCACGGGGACATCAGTTCATTACCCTTACCTGAGATGTGCCACACCCAGTTTTTCATCCCCGAGCAGCCTGGGGAGAGGTCCTGTCAGCGGCACATCTATTTTTACCTTGCTTTTGTTGGGAGGAATTTCTAGAAAGTGATAATTGGTGTTTCAAATGATTTATATTTCAAGCATTTTAAAAAGGGTGTTTTGTCCCTAAAAACATTGACAAATATTTTAGGGAAGGTATAGTGGGAAAGAAATTTCCAGGTGGCAAGGTCGTACATATCTCAAAGGAATTGTATATAAGTTAGAGAGCACAGCAGACAATTGCAATGACAACCAGGAAACCAACGAGGTCAAGGGAGCCAACGCCACCCCACACGTGAAAAGGGGACGGGTGAGCATGGTGACCTGGGGGGGAAGCCCCGGCAAGGCGGTGCAGGGGGGGTGCCTCAGGCAGAAGGCACAAAGGGGGGTCCAAGGCCACCAGCGGGGGGAGCGGTGGGCTGGGAGGTATGAGGGGGAGCACCCTGGTGGGGGGAAAGGGGGGAATGTACCAGGCCGTAACACAGCACATGTCTCCTGGCACAGGGCAGAGGGGCCGCACTGACCCCCCCGGTCGAGGACCCCCAGCCCAGAACATCCCAGGGGCACGGCCTGAGGTGCAGCAGTGAGAGTGAGGTGAGCATGAGGGAATCACACCCCCACAGGGATGGGAGGGCCGCACCTCAGGCCCGGCACCATAGGCCAGGAAACACCGGGCAGGCATCAGCCACATAACCTGGTCCCCCATCCCTGCAAGAGAGCTCCCAGACAATGGAGCACAGCAGCACCGGTACGACAGCCGAGGAGGACCCACCAGACTGCCAGGTGAGCAGACGGGAACCCCAGGGGGGAGAGGGGGAAAGGCCCTTCGGGGGCATGGAGGGGGCCAGCAGAACCCAGAGTAACCCCTAATGCACTACCCCCAACAGGAAACAAACATCACAATGGCTAACACAACCACAGGGTGGGCCCCATGCCGCCAAGCTTGTCGTCTCCCCACACGCAGGTCCCAAAAGGAGGAGCCCTGGTCAAGGCATGAGATCAGGGACTTCATACGCGTGTGGGGGTCCAAAAGGGTCCAGCACAATTTGATGCGCAGCTACAAGACCAGACAGGTCTATGAAGCCATCGCCCAGGAGATGCAGTGGCAGGGGTACAATAGGGATGTCACCCAGTGCATGCAGCAGGCAAAGGACTTGAGGTCCGGATATAAATGTATCAAGGACAACAATTTCAAGTCCGGCTGGGCCATGCTCACATCCGAGTTCCAGGAGGAACTGGATAAGTTCCTCTGCATGGGCAGGGACATCGTGGCCGCCCGCACACATGGCAGCGCCTTTGCCAGGGGCAGACACAGGGTCACCACGCAACCCCCCTGACCAACATCACAGAGCAGGGGGGGAGGTGACCCTGGCGAGGCCAGCCAGGAAGCGGGAAGGGACAGCCCCGTTCCACAGGGGGAGGAGGTGCCCTGGTGATCCGAGTGCCATACCACCACACTCAGCGCGCACCCCCAACACCCACAGGCCTACTGGCCACAGGGACAGGGGGCACGCACAGAGCAAGCAGAGACCCAGGACGGCCCCCAGGAAGCAGAGGAACAGGATCCATGTATGATAGCCCCAGAGGGGGGGGGGGGGGGAAACGGCCAAGACGGAGGCGCAGCGACTGGGACTGGGGGCCAGCAAACACTAATAGCCCCCATCCCATTGCAGCACAAGGCAGCATGGAGGTGCATGAGGTGGAGGTTGTGGAGGAGGAGGAGGAAGAGGCTGGCCCGGCAGCTCCACCACCACCAGGTGGGTGCCCCTCCACAGCGGGGCACACTGGCCAAGAGGCCACAGGGGGGCTGGGTGAGGAGGGGGTTTTGGTACAGGGTGAAGGGGGGGAACCCGGGGGCATGCAACTACAACCAGCAGGGTCCAACAGGGGTCGGGGTGTCAGGGGCAGGCGGGAGGGGCTGGTGGGCCCACAGCAGCCCCCACAGCACACCTGACTATCATGGGCCCCACCTGTGCTGATCAGCTGCTGGGGGGCCATCCCATGAGAGGGCAGGGTAGGGAGACCACACAGGGGAGGACTGAGGGGAGCTGCCACACTATGGGAGCTGCCCCACCAGGAACCCCGGGTCATGCGGTAGCGGGGCACACAGGCAGGAAGCACTAACATGGTGTCTAACCTCCCGTTCACAGACCAGGCGCCCGCTCATGCGAGGAGTGCAGCTGCCGACAGTGTGGAGCGCAACTGGGAGATGTGGGCCAGGAACCAGCAGCGGAGAGTGGACCTCGGCAGGGAGCTGCTGGAGGAATTGCAACGGTTAGCTGCGGCGCACTCCCGGGAGCTCATGCTCACCAGAGAGCTCATCAGAGGGGAGGGGGAAAGGTACCAGGAGATCCTGGCTGCCATGATGGCCCAGTCCCGCCCCAAGCACCTCTGGAACAGGCACTAGGCTGCCGCCATCCAACGAGAGCAGTGCCGCACCTGTGACAGGCTGGAATGTCAGGGTGCATGGCTCATGGACCTCATGGGGGAGGCCATGGAGGCCCTGCAGCACGACCCCCAGAGCAACAGGCCCCGCCATGCCGTGGAAGGAGGGTCAGTGGCCGACCAACACCATAGTGGCTTCCCAATGGTGCAGGTGCCCCCCTGCACCTCGGCCACCCGTGGTTCCCCCAGCAGTAACCGTACCCGTGCCTGGTCCACGGGGTCCCCCTCCCCCACATAGGGAAACAGGACCTGCTGGCGGGGCCACCCTTCCAGCCCACACCCCCCGTGGTCCTGCCCCCGCTGACACCCCAATCTCTCCACTTGGAAGCGACACCCCCACCCCAGGACCGTGCACCCCAGGAGAACCAACTGCCCATGGTGGCCCTCTGGTAAGGATGCAGCATTCCGGGGCCCTGTGGGGTAGGGGGCACTACGGGGGGGCTAGACGGGGATGAAGAGGCACTGCACAGGGCACCGCCTTGGTAGGGAACCCAGTACAGAACCCGCACTGAGCACATGCACCACAGGAGCTGTGGAGCCATGACTGTGGCTGCTGCCAAGTGTACCGGCTCCGGTAAGCAGGTCTGGCCTGTGCAGGGTCCGTACTACCCTGGGTGGGTCATGTACAAGGGCCCCCTTCATAGAGGGTTGCTCCACGTTACGTGCTATGCTTGTGTGGTGTGTAGGGAGCTACCTGGGTGACACCTGCACCCCCAGTGGGATGGACCCCTGCTTGGGACAGAGATAGGTGCACATAATAGTCGCTTACCCCATTCTTGTTCCTCCTTGCAGGGGCCATCAACGGAGGCAAGGATGGAGCAGCCAGTGGCAGGGGCAGCTGCCGGGGCCAAGACCCAGTCTGGTAAGGCAGCTACCAGTTGCGGTGGCTGGAACAGGTGTACACAGACCCATCACTGGCGGGCTGGTGAGGGGTGGCAGGCAGGGCACCGCGGGGCCAAGCACCCTGCAGCACACAGCAAGGGAAGTTCACACACAACCTAGCAGCCCCCGGTACCAAGTCCCTGAACCCCCATTGCCAACACACGGCATGGAGGCAGGACTGCGGTTCACGGGCACTACCCAGCTTTATTGAAGGGGTTCACAGGACTATGGACATGAGTGTGGGTCAGGTGCTGCCCAGTGTTCGGTTGTCTGGGCAATGATGCAGCAGCAAATGGCGTCCCTGTTTTCTTTTGAGATGCACCGGAACGCTCCTCCCTGGGCATGTTGGTACAGGGGCACGGGGCCGGCCCTGTGCACTAGTGGTGGATTGTCCAGGGCAGCGACTCCTGTCTCATATACATTGTGTAGGATGCACACTACCAGGACAAGGATGGGTGTGTAGTCCAGGTTGAATTGGCTCCTGTTCATCAGGAGGCACCAGCATGTCTTCAGGAGCTTGAAGGCCCGCTCCACCATGCTGCGTGCGGACAACAAGCACTCATTGAACAGGCAGTAGTCAGGGCTGCGCACAACTGGATAGGCCTGCATAAGCCATGGGTTGAGTGGGTAGGCGGGGTTCCCTATCACAACAGGGGCCATGGGAACCCCTGTTATCATGCAGTACAGGTTGGGGGCGATCTCCCCATCGAACATGCATGCATAGAAGGGGGAGGTATGCAGGATATGCGCACCGTGGCTCCGCCCTGACTGGCCTGTGTACACATCTATAAACAGGCCTCTATGATCCACTATGGCCTGCAGATTGATGGAGAAGGCCTGTTTCTGTTTCATGTAGTCAATCTTTGCATGAGGGGGTCGTATGATGGGGATGTGGGTGCTGTCAATGGCCCTGATGCACTGAGGGAATCCCATTTCCTCGAACTCACGCATAACCTCCTCGGGGTCAGAGAGCTGGATGACCCGCTCCATGAGGAGCTCCACAAGCAGGTCACACACATCATGGAGGGCCCTTTTCACTGTGGCGGTGCCCACCCCGAACTGCTCCCCCATGCTCCTACAGGAATCGGGGGTGGCCAGCCACCACACCGCCATGGTCATGCGCATTACTGGTGGCAGCAGGAAGCACATGTTCGTCTCCTGCCTCCGGAGATGGGGGTTGAGGAGGTCCCCCAAGTGGGTCAGGAGGAAGCAGGGCATCTGGAAGTGGTCCAACCATTCCCCATCCATCCAGCTGGCCAACATGTTCTCCCACCAGTCGTTGGTGCAGGAGCGTGACCAGTGTCGTCGCAGGGTCGGTAGGGACACATGGCAGGCATACACGTTGAGGGTCCGTTGGGCCTGGATGAGCTGGCCTTGCTGGAACACCATGGAGTCCAACAGGGCACGGCGTCAGACAGCTTCCTGCCTCACCCATTGCACAATTTCCGCCCTCCTGAAGTTTCCTGACCTCCGCCGCCATGCACCCAGGAGGACGGAACGTCGAACCAGCAGGCAGAGCAGGGCTATCTGCTGTAGCAGCATGCGCAACAGGAGGGCTGCACCCAGGAGTCACAACAGCATGTCCCTGGGCTGTGGGTACTCGTCCCCCGGTAGCATGGTTCCGCAGCTCCCCACTCCCAGCCACCCCCTGTTGGCATGTGCCCTGGCCTCAGTGCACTCCGCTGTGTGGCCTGTGCCCCTGGCCCACTCTCCCCTGGTATCACAGATGCTCCTCTGTGTCCACCCAGCTTGGTGTTGCCATTCTCTGTATGCTGCTCAACCCCATGCTACAGCCACTCCGCCCCACACCAGGCCGCCTGCATTGGGTCGCTTATGTACTGTGTAGCCCGGTGGGNATTCTCTGTATGCTGCTCAACCCCATGCTACAGCCACTTCGCCCCACACCAGGCCGCCTGCATTGGGTCGCTTATGTACTGTGTAGCCCGGTGGGGACAGGGTACCAATTGGTACTGCACTGGGGGTGTGCTGGGGATGCCACCGGTTGCCGGGCCCAGCTGATCATCACCGCGATGGTGGGGGGATGGGACCATGCACACCCCAGGGTACCGCTGCATCCGCACCCACACTACGGTCCCCCCGCCAATGGTCCACCTTTGCATGTTTCAGCTGTACGTGGTGTGGATACAATACTTGGCTCAGTCTCCTTAGCCTGGCGCAGTGCCCGGCCATGGCCTCCCTCATCTATCATCACCTGTGCTGCATCCCTTCTGTTATGTGTGTGGGTATCTCTGGCATGCAAAGCCACCTGTGGGCGAGGGTAGCCATTTGTTACGTGCTTGTCCCAGTCACTGCAGTCCTCCATCTCCCACCTGTTGCTTCATTGAAGCGGGCCCCACTGCTGCCATGGCCAGTCGTTCTGCAGGGCCCTCAGCTGGGGATGTATGGGAGGAGTGGTCTCCCTGTGCAGACATGCTGTTGGTGGCCCTCTGGCTGAACCCCGATGTCCAGCTGTTGGTGGGCAACCCCCTTGGTTGAGGATGGTGGAGGATGGCTTTTGGCTCCTGTTGCAGTACATGTGGACGATGGGTCACTAGGTCAGTGCCCCAGCATGCCAGGGCCATTCCCTCAAGTTCGGCTTCGCCCCCCTGTGCCAACCTCCTTAGGGACAACTGCCCGCAGTGGTTGTGCCGTGGATCACTACGGAGTTAATGGCGACTCACCTGCTGAAGGACCAACCCGGGTTCAGCCTCGCCTTGCTGTCCAGGGGTCCCCCTGTTGCTGCCCTGTACACCGGCAGCCTCCTGCATGCCCACAGCATCCTACGCGCACTACTGGACGTGGGGGCCCTTCTGTGAGACGTGGGCTTGTTGTTCCCCGAGGTTGGTGGCCCACTCCGACTGGGGGCCACTCTGCTGTGGAGCTCGCCGCCCTTTGATCGGTGAGGGACCATCTAGCTGTGCGGGCTGTGGCCACCAGAGCAGATCTGCTCCTTCATCACTTCCTGGTGGATGCTCATATGTGCTCCTCTGGCTTCCGAATGGGTCTCTTTGCCTGGGAGGGCCTAGCGCAGGGGCCGCCACCCCGAGAGTGCTCACCGGACCGTCCATGAGCAGCCCCTCACCACCACCCGCTCTCAGCCATCCCGGTGCCCTGGACGGTGCATTGCCTGCCCCCCCTGTGCCACTGATCGGGCTGTGCACTGCCATCTGCTTTGCTGCTGGCTGCCGCATGGTTCACTGGACCCCATTGCCCCCCTGGGTGACCACTGCTCCTTCCCTCTGGGGCTTCCCTGGTGCCCTCACCCGCTATCCACAGGCGCACCTTTGCCCTCCTGTTGTGCTTCTGTTGCCCGGCCATGGGTCCACCTGCACCCCCCTGCCCTGCCTCTCACTGCTTGGGGGACACTGTTCCCCAGGTGCCAATGAAATGCTGTTCTGTGATGGTCTGTCCTGCCTTGCTTCTCTTGCTGCTGTGGCAGCTGGGTACCCCCTCTCCTTGGTGGCCCTCTTGCCCCCATCTGTGTGGTTGTGTGCAGGGGGTGTGCTTGGTGTGTACTGGTGGACTCCGGACCTGTGGGGTGTGCGCTGGTTGTGTGGTGTGTCTTCCCCTGGTGGCTTCCCTGCTGGGTGCTGCTGCCTGGGCTTGCTCAAGGGGTGGTATTGGTGGTGGGCAGTTGGCCGGGAACCCCCTGGACTCACCTGTGCATGGGAGTGGCCCTGCACCTCCCTTCCTCTCCCCTCTGCTGCCGCCCCCTGTTGGTGCGGGCCGCCTGTGGTGGTGGCAATGGATGGGCTGCAGCACCATGGGTGCTGGGTGGCTGATTGTGAGTAGGGGTTGTGCTGGCCCCGGGCTTTGTCCCCTCTGATCCCCTTTCGTGCAGGGGTCTGGGTGCTCTTCCGGGTGGTGGCTGTCAGTGTGTGGGGTGTGCCCCTGGTGCTGTTGCTGCCCCCGGCCCTCCCAGGGCCCCTTGGTGCAGATGTTCCCCATTGCCCTGTCCAGTCTCTCCTGCAGCTACTGTTGTCATGCTGCTGGCGATCTTGCACCTGGGCATAATGGTGCAGCAGCTGGCGCGGGTGGCATGGGACATGCAGGCGGTGGGCCGGCTGTTCGATGGCAACCGTGAACATGCTGCCTGTTTGCTGGGCCCTGTGCCTGTGTCCCTCCATGGGGGGTTCTATTCATTGCTGCCCAGGGCTGTCTCTCATGGCTGTCTCCTCTCCCTCTGTGCCATTCAGTGCAAACTATGATTGCAGAGTGGACCCGGGAGCAGGGGGCGTTGTTGGAGATCCTCCTGCACATCCTGGAGCAGCTGCACCGGCTGCACCACGCGCAGGCTGAACGCTGGTGCTGGGTGCGGGGTCGCTGGCCCTATTGACCGGGTGTTGTCCTGGGCCTGCCGCTGTTGGCGCTGGCCCCACCTTCTGTTGCCCCATCCCCCTTCCCTAGCCTGTTGTTGTTGCCCCCTGTTGCTGATTCCCCCTTTCATTAAAGGTGTTTGTGTTCCTTCCTGGTGTGTCTGTGTTGTGCTTTGCTTTGACCTCTTCCCTTGTGCGGGTGCCTCTGGAGGGGTGTTGTGGAGATGCCTGTGTTATGTGGGTGCCTTCCCCCCCTGCCCTCTGTGGGCCATGTGCCCATCCCTGTGTGCTTCTGTTGCCTGCTGTGTGTGGGCCGCTCTGCTGTGTGTGTGGGGGGGGGACTGGTGTCGGGTTGTCCGGGCTCTGTTCTGGGGCTGTGTGGAGTCGGCTCCTTTGTAGCAACTGTCATCCCATTTCCCTCCCACCCCACCCGCGCAGGTCCTGGTACCTCAGGGGCAGAGTCGCGTTGCACAGCTTTGTTTGCCCTCGGTCAGCCATGTTGTGCTGTCGCTGTGCCTGGAGGGCTTCCCTGCCGGTGTCCGTGTACTTGCACAGGTGTTTGCTGGGTGCTTCCCGGGATGGGTGTTTGGCCGCTGGGTGTTTGCCGGGCCCCTCCCCTTTCCTTCCCACAACCCCCTGCAGCGCTGTCCATGTAACTGTCTCCCTGCTTGGAGCCGCCAGGTGTTTGCTGGGTGTGCTCACCCACCCATCCACACCCATCTCGACCCATCGGCGCTGCTGCGCCGTCCATGTAAAAACGGCCTATGTTGCCTCTCTGTAGCTGTAAATGCCAGAGCTTTCTTCCTGTAATGCAGTATCCATATTCTGTTTCATAAATGAAGCAATTCTAAGCTGAGCTATTCCCACAGAGACTGTACTTCTTCCTGAACATAGCAGATATTCAAAAATTACAAGTATCGCTTGGGATAACAAAGGCTATAAAAGCATGGGTCCTCCTCAAAGACGTGACAGCACTGCCATCATCCTGCCCAGGGGTGGGGAGGACAACACTTTGGCAGCTCCAGCAATGGGAATAGACATCCCTGCAGTCTGCCCTTGATGGAGGGGAGCTAGCAGGGAGTGCCATGCAGCTGGCCAGCTCCACCCCCCATGCTGCGGCCTGGCACCCTACCCCCCACCATGACAGGTAGCCATGGCCCAGCAGTGAGGCAAATAGGCATGCTTGCCTTGTTTGCCCAGCTCAGGCCCACCTGGGCGACTCATGGGGCTGGACTGTGGGTCTACTTTATTCTGGGCCCATGTTTCCAGCCTGGTGGCCACCTCTGCCAGGGTTTGAACCAGGCCCACATCTGGGACACCCAGAACAAATGTGCAGGATGAGATGCTGACCCAAATGAGCAAACCAGGCCAGCATCATATTTGTTACCCCATATCTCAGCAGCTGTAAACAAAATTAGCATGCAATCTGTATTTATCTCCAAATACCTGTATTGTCTTTAGTTTGAGGCACTGAGAGAAATTACTTTGTGAAACATCCCACAACACAGCACATAAACAAGCTAGAAAAAGAACTGAAGAACAGAGGAACAACAAATAAGTATGTAATGCTGAAAGTGTCAAATATAAAGCTCAAATAGGATTGAAAATTCAGCTATCTACTTTGGAAAGTGTATGAAATCCATGACAATGGATTTCAGAGAGACAGACTTCAACAACTCAAAGAACTGGTAGATATGGAATGGATGTGGCAGAGCAGACTGAAGCTCAGCCCTGATAAGTCGGAGATGATGTTGATGGGGAGAGCGAGGGAGGTAGTGGCCCCCCTGATTGGGGGAGTTCGCCCTCCTATAGCTCAGCAGGTCCAGAGTCTGGGGGTGATATTGGACGTGAATCTGTGCCTGGAGCGGCAGGTGGAGGCAGCCGCAAAGGCTGCCTTCTGCCAGTTGCATCTGGTGCGGAGGCTGCGTCCGTTCATCTCCGGCCCGGACCTGGCCTCCCTCATCCATGCCTTCGTCATCTCGAGGCTGGACTACTGCAACGTGCTCTACGCAGGGCTTCCCTTGTTCCTGGTTCAGAGGCTGCAGCTAGTGCAGAATGCGGCGGCCCGCCTCCTTTCGGGGACGGGTCGTCGGGAGCACATAACACCTGTGCTCCGGACTCTGCACTGGTTGCCAATAGCATGCCGAGCCAGGTTCAAGGTTTTGGTGTTGATCTACAAGGCCCTTCACGGTCTGGGCCCCTCGTACCTCAGGGACCACCTCGCCCTCCATGCCCCAGAGCGGCTCCTTCGGTCTTCCGGGGTTGCCTTCTTGGAGGTCCCCCGCGTTAAGCAGGGGGCCACAATGGAGAGGGCATTCTCGGTGTCCAGGCCACACCTTTGGAACTCCCTCCCGGAGGAAGCTCGCCTGGCCCCAAGACTTTTGATATTCAGGCAAAGTTGTAAAACCTGGCTGTTGGCCCAGGCCTTTGGTGAGGGGGGGAGGGGGGGTTAGGGTTTTATCTCCCCTACCCTATTTATTGTTTTATTGAGTTCCCAGGCCCTGTTTTAGTACTTTGAATTGTATTTTGATATGTTTTAATTGTTTTTATATATATTTTTACATGTGATTGTTTTTATTGCTGTAAGCCGCCCAGAGCTATTTTTAGGAGGGGTGGGGGTAAAAATTGAATAAATAAATAAAATTTTGTGGTTAGAAAACCAAGGGTAAACAAACTTGAGGAGGACTCGCATTTTTCCAAAGACGAAATATTGGAGGCGCAGCTACAAGCCACACCTACCTGGAGGAAAGTTGGGAGGAATCAAGAGAGGCCACCATGTTTGTGCAGAAGATTTTTTGAATGACCAGAAAACCAAGAGAGATGTACACAGGAAACGGAAGGATGTGCCACAAAGGGGAGTATCACAGAGAAAGTGCATAAGAAGTGCTATACTGAATCAGTCCAATGATCCATCAAGCCCAGCCCCTGTCTCCAACAGTGGCCAATCTCAGTCATCTAGAGAAGTATCCAACAGGTCACAATGGGGTGATCCATTCCCTTTTGTTCACTCCCAGCTTCCGACAGCTCCCACAAAAGAGAATATAAAATATATGATATATATGATCAAAAAATACATCCAAAACTAATCCTGCCTGTTGAATACCTGGCCAAACAGAAAAGTTTTACATCACCTTATAAACTTTTCAGCCTAACGTTTGTACTTGGTAAGATTTTTAACTAGTTGTAAAACAATCAATTGGTGAGCAACTTGAGAAAAATGGAGCAATAACTTGTAACCATCATAGTTTTTTTAAGAATAAATCAAGCCAAAGCAATCTATTTTCCTTCTTTGATGAGAAAAGCAGTAAACATATATATGTTGACTTCAATAATGTCACTCTTTGACACAGTCCTGAAATTTCCTGTTGACACAAAACTGGAAGGGTTACAAACACTTTGGTGGAAGGGTAAGAATATTCTTTATCTAAATGTTCTAGATAAACTAGAACCAGCCAAATCCAGCACACGGTTGTTTTTTTATTGATCCCCTTTCCAATTCTCAGATCTGACCCACAGATTCCACAAGCTCAAAAATATTGAGCTCAGGGGAAAGGACTGGAGATGAGGTCATGTACTCAAGGACAGGGGACCATCTGCCATCAGAAGCAATCCCAGCATAAGTCAATGAAAAATAATTAGATTTTTTTCATTTTATTTCATACAGAAAAGCAATACTACCTCTGTGCATTATTGTGACATAGACAACACAAGGCCACAGTATATTAAATACTGACAGTCTGGGTTAAGTACGGGTATAGCTTCCTTTTAGCCATGGAAATTCCAAACTGATCAAGTTGTATTTAGTGTTCCCATTGCAATAGTATTTTCCCAGGCTGCAGTTGTTAATGGCATGCTTCTTCCTAACCTAATCATTTATAGAAATCCCCAATGCCTATAATATATAGCCGAATTCATAAACGAAGACGGTGTGTGAAAAAATCAGTTGTTTTGCATTGACAAAATCTTAATAGAGAAAAGCCTTCATGAAAAATGACTTTACAACGTCTTTATATTCTTAAACTGTAAGAGTCTCTTTGACGACTATAATCTTCTTAATGACCCTTTTAAGCAAACAGTGCAACAGTGATGGGTTCTGACAAACCAAATAATCAGGATTTTTGCTTATCCTCAAAACCTTGTTGAAAAATAAAAAGAATAGTCAGCTTTGAAACCCTTCAACAAAAGACTGTGGAGAATTATTCTCAGAAACAACTCCGTGGGGTGTGGGGGGAGGGAGGAGAGACAGAAAAAGCAATCCCATCAAACCCAATAGCTGGTCTTGAATTTTCATTATGTGCGCTCTCTCATCCATTTTTAACTCTCGTATTAAAAACATGAAATATATTCTTCCTACTCAACTGTTACATGTGTAGTAAGCAGGGACCCATGTAAATTGCGTTTTCCTCCATTGGTGACAATGGGGAAAATGCAAACAACATGGGTCCCGGGTAATATGGTTATCTTCTATCTTCCCTTGCTCAAGAATTTTCAGCAGCTATGTTCGGCTGTAAAATGTTTTCTCTATTGATATCTTGGTAGCTTGGATGTTCCTTGTGCATTCTGCTGCATGCATATATGTTATGTTGCTGACTGTCATTTGAATAGGCATAAAAGATGAGGTGTGCAGAAGGCACTCCATTGGTTTTGTTTTTTGTTTAATGGGGTTTTCATGGGGGGGGGGTGTAAATAGAAAACCCTTCTTTTTTGGTAAAAAAATTAATAATTTGTTTTGGGTTTTTTAAAATCACTGTGCATGTGCAAAATAGCCACTGCGGTTGTTCTGCACATGTGCAGCCATTTTCCAAAATGGCTCCAGAGGTGTTGTGTGCAGAATGATCCAGTGGCCATTTACGCATGTGCAATGATTTTTAAAAAAAATATTTTTAATTTTTATTAATAAAAAGTCACTGCACATGTGCAAAATGGCCACCGGACCATTCTGCGCATGCATGGCCCTTTCCCAAAAAGGTACTGGCAGCACTGGTGCCAGTATGTTCCTAAGGTGCTTGAAAAATGCTGCACTTAAAATACAATAGTAATCTCTAGCAAGATGTCTTGTTATGTGTCTTTGTATTGTAATGTGCACTGCAAACCATTGCCCCTTTGGGGCTATCTAACACTGCAGATGCAATGCAAGGCCGTTGCAAGCTTCCCTTCCAGGGTTTTTATTTTCACCTGAATTTCACCGCTCAGCCTCTGACTGAATTTTCCCCCAATCCAAAACTGAGTCTCAACAGTTGTTCTAGGGATTCTTCAAGCTGTTTATAGAGCTTCCTGGCCAGGACAAGCTGTCTGACTGTCTTGATGCCAGAACTTCACTAAGATGGTGGGTGTCTTTGCACTGGCAAATTAGACATAAAATGTTAACAAGGCCTGACCAAGAGAGAACTTGAAGAGAGACTTGCTAAAGAGGCAAAAACTTAACTTTTTAAAAGTACATCAGAAGCAAGAGGCCTTATAGAGAGTCAGTTGGGTCATTTGAAGACCAGGAGGTAAAAAGGGTGCTCATGGAGGATAAGTCCATTCAAGAGAAGCTGAATGAATTATTTGCTTCAGTCTTCCCAACAGAGGATGCTGGGGAGATATACACACTGGAACTACTCTTTGTAGGTTATGAACTGAAAGAGCTGACAAGATCAACGTGAATCTGGAAGAGGTTCTCGAGCAAATTGATAAACTGAATAGTAACAAATCCGGGACCAGATGGTTTACACCCCAGAGTTCTCAAGGAACTCAAATATGAAACTGTGGACCTACTACTGATAATTTGTAACCTATCGTTAAAATCTACCACTGTACTGAGGACTGTAGGGTAGCGAATGTAACACTGATATTTTAAAAGTGCTCCAGAGGTAATCCTGGAAACTACAGACTAGTGAGCCTGACATCTGTGCTGGGCAAAATGGAGACTATGACCATTTTTACATGGATGCCACCCACCCACTAACACTCATGAACACCCATTGGATGGGTGGGAGAGCATCCATGTGAACAGCATTGGGTGGGTGTGCACTAGGGATGGGACTACCAGATCTACCGGTATCCGATACTGCCCGGTATTTGGTGTACCGGCAGTATTGGATTAAACCTGGTAATCTGGTGTAATTTACCGGATTCCCCTACTGGATTTTTTTACATTGCGGCCATTCAAATGAATGGCCGCAATGTAAAAAAAACACACACAAAAAGCCAAACACTTTCCCTCCCCGAGTCCAGGCTGCACGAGTGGAAGGGGGGACACCACCCACCCACCCTGCCCAGCCTGGATTTAAAGTTAAACAACAACAAAAAATTCCCCTAAGTCCTGTGGGCTCCGGGCTGCCGGCGGCGAGTGCGACCCAAAGCCAGCCAACACCAGCAGTAGGTAAGTGTACTGGTACTGTACTTATCCCTGGGGTGGAGGGTGGTTTAACACCCCACCCCACCCCAGGGATCACCCTACCTCCCCACCCAGGGATTGCCATTGCCTACCTTGCGCTCCAGGCGGCGGCGGTCCGGCGGTTTCAGCACTGGCTGTGGGGCTGCCGGCTTCAGCATGCTACTAGGCCTTCTCGTGAACTTCCGAGTTTCCCCGGAAGGCCTAGTAGCATGCTGAATCTGGCAGCCCCACAGCCAGCGCTGAAACCTCCGGACTGCCGCCGCCGCCCAGAGCTCAAGGTAGGCAATGGCGATCCCTAGGTGGGGAGGTAGGGTGATCCCTGGAATGGGGTGGGGTGTTAAACCACCCTCCACCCCAGGGATCAGTACAGTACCAGTACACTTACCTACTGCTGGTGCCCGGAGCCTGCAGGACTTAGGGCAAATTTTTGTTGTTGTTTAACTTTAAATCCAGGCTGGGCAGGGTGGGTGGGGGGTTTCCCCCCTTCCACCCGCGCAGCCTGGATTCGGGGAGGCGGGAGGTTTTTGGTTTTTTTCATTGATTTCAATGGGGACAGTTCCCCATTGAAATCAATGTAAAAGATCCAGTACCGGTAAACCGGTATTAATCCGGTAAGCCAGTTTTTTTAAATCCGGGAACTGGTAAAACTGGTACCTGGTATTTGCCCTGATGTCCCGCCCCTTGTGTGCACGCTCCCATGACCCACCCATCAACACTCATCTCCACCCACGGAGCATCCAGGAACAAACCGGCATGCTCCGTGGGTGGAGGTGGGTGGAGATGGATGTTCAACACTCACCCGTCCATGTAAACAGCAAAACACACCCACCCATGGAAAGGGTCTGCTGAAACCAGTGAGACAGAACTAGAGAGGCCCCACAGACACACCCACCGGGAGAGACGCCAAACACCCTGCCAGGAGCCCTTAAAGGAAAAGCGAGCTAGGACATGGGTGCACCAGATCCCAACATGTTTGGAAGGAAAGACCAAGACAAACAAAGGGAACCAGCACCATGACACATGCGGGAAGGGCCAGGGTAAGCAGAGGGACACCAGGACTCCCAGGGGAGGGGGACCCAGGCATCCGGTGGCAAGGGGGGGGGGCAGGACGGCAAGTGACAGCTCTCCCATACTGAAACAGGGCAGAGGACGCAATGCAGCTCCGACAGCCCTCGCAATCCCACCCCCAAACACATCCACAGAGCTCAGGGAGGAGAGCACATCTGAGAGCAAGGTATGAATTAATGTTTATTAGGCTCTAGCTTTCACCAAGGCCACGATTTTAAATCCAAAAAATTCCAAAAAATAATTCTCAATAAAATGCAAGATAAAATACATACAACAAGGCATGAAAAGTAAAATCAAAGGCATAACATAAGATTTAAGCCCCTACATTTTCTCAAATCTTTCTAGCTATTAGGGCAAATGACACTATTGCCCTCATATTACTCTCCTCTTGTGAAGACAGCAGTAATATAATTTTACGTCGCGCTGAGAGATACTTTTTCCCTTTCCATAATGGTTCTAACCAGCTCTTTCTTATATTGTCGTACAGAGAACAATCAAATAAAAAATGTTGGAGATCTTCCATCTTCAAATTTTTACAAGGACAAAACCGTACTCTGTAAGGCTTGCCACTATATTGGCCTTGGAGGACCGCTGAATTAAACAACTGAAATCTCAGCTGCAGGAATGCCCTACGTAATTCCGGCTCATTCAGTGCATCCAAATAAGGCTCATACCTATGCTGACATTTGAATAGATGATACATAGGGGCTACCTTCCAGGTAACCAATGCTGCCAGATCTTCCTGTCTTGCTATATCCGCTGCTCTACTGGTTATCATATTTTTCTGTTGCATGGTGGTAAGACCCCAAAAGCATGTAAATGACAACCCTAGCTTATGCAAATGCATTGACATTTGGCATAGTCATGGATAAAAAGGAGCATGCTTACATTCTAATTCCTCCTCCGAGCATAGAGAGGAGAACTGCACTTTCGGAATTACAGAGCTTGGGCCAGAATCTAAGGCAGGCTTGTTTTCCAATACATTCAACAGGAAGTATACCTGTCTCAGCCCTAACTACCTGAGCAGGGATACCTTGAGATACCCTCAAAAGACTTCTCAGGAACTTGTTTTGGATTACCTCCAAGATGTCAAAGTTTGCAGAAGGAATTATCTCAGTTCCATAGGATAGAAGAGCTTGCACCTTTGTCTTATATACATTCAAGATAGATGAAAGTTTAACCCCATCTAATCTTGCTGCAAGCCTTAGTATACCTTTTGAAGTTGCATTCGCTTTGAATGCAATCTGTTGCTTATGCCTTATCCATGAGCCATTCATGGTAAAGGTCACACCGAGGTAGACGTGTAGAAGCTCATGCCCATTCACATTCCATGGATATTTACACTTTCCTTTCCCCAAAACCATGATTTGAGACTTCTTATACTTGTTCACAAGTTCATTCTCCTTACAGTATTCCCACAGATAATTCAACTGAGCTTGTAAACCCTTCCTGGTCTGTGCCATCAGTACTATATCATCTGCATACATCAATGCCAGAAGTGCCTTATTTTTAATCTTAGGTGGATGGCAGTCCTCAATTGACATTTTCCCAATGAAATCACGTAAGTACAAATTGAATAATAAAGGGGCTAGAACGCATCTTTGTCTAACACCTCTCCGAACTGGAATTGGATTGGATAATTTCCCAGAATCACTCAATCTTACTTTGGCCAGATTGTCTGTGTGCACATGCATTATCAATGCCAGTAAGTCCTTATTTATACTGAACTGGTACCGTTTTTTCCATAGTTTCCCTCTTGGGACCAAATCGAACACTTTCTTGAGGTCAATAAATGCCAGGAATAGGTTCCCTGCCCTTATTTTGGTGTATTTAAATACAATATGCGATAGTATGTAATAAAAGCGAGGTAAGATCAGGGGAACCCACCCATACGGAGGAGTGGGGAGGGCACAGAGAAGCCCTGAGCAAATGCCAGGCAGACAGATGACAGCTCCACCAGTCCCCCCACCCCATAGGAGAACACCAAAACCCTGGCGCACAGCACCACTGGAGAGACAGCTGAGGAGGGCCACCGTGGCTGTCAGGTAAAACAGTACAAACCCCCAGGGGGGAGGTGGAGAGGAAGAAACACCCCACAGAAGCAACAGGGGTGCATCAGGACAACAGCTCACCCCAATGCATTCCCCCAATGGGAGACCACCTGCTCCACTGCCACAACAGCCACTGGGTGGGGCCCAAGCTGCAAAGCTGGTCGGCCCCCCACAGGCAGCACACTAAAGGGGAACCCCTGGACCAGGAATGAGACCCCAGACTTCATGCACATGTAGGGTGTCAAAAAGGTCCAGTACAACCTGGTGCGCAGCTACAAAACCAAACAGGTCTATGAAGTAATTGCCCAGGAGATGCAGCAATTGGGTTACAATACGGATGTCATGCAATGCATGCAGCAAGCAACGGACTTGAGGTCCGGATATAAACATATCAAGGACAGTAATCTCAAGTTCATCTGTGTCATGTGCACAATCGAGTTCCAGGACCTGCTGGATCATTTCCTCTGCATGGATGGGGACATCATGGCTTCCGGCATCCATGGAACTGCCTTCGCCAAGGGCAGAAAGAGGGCACTTACAACACACACCCCAGCTGACCCCCCGGAGCAGAGGGAGTCCACTGCCCCTGGCGAGGCCAGCCAGGAAGCAGGAGGGGACAGTCCCATCCTACGGGTGGAGGAGGCATCCCTGGAAACCGACACAAACAGCATCACCCTCTGCGTTTGCCCCGAAACCTACAGGGTCAGAACCCAAAGGGACAAGGGGAGCAAAGGGAGTGAATCGACACCAGGGATGCCCCCAAGAAGGCCGAGAAATATGACCCAGGTAAGAGATCGACCACAGGGAATGGGGGGGAGGGGCCTGGCCCACGACCAGGATACCGATGGTAGGTTCACATAGACAAGGGCACAGTGGCGGGAGGTGGCGGAGTGACACAAAGGAGCCAGGGGCACAGCAGTGCTCCTGGCCCCATCCCCCTCAAAGGGAAAACAAGGGACAGTCAAGGGGGCAGCAAGGAGGGGGGCTGGGAACACCACAAGACTGTGGGTGGAGATAGCAGAAGGGATGGGAGGAACGTGGCCGCGGAGGAGGGACAGAGAGACGAGGCCAGGATGGGGGACACACGCATGCAGCGATAATAGAAGCAAGGATGGGACCCCTCCACATGCCGATGCAGATGTGGAAGCAGAAGGGGAGAATGACAATAGAGCCAAGGTCACAGAAGGGGCAACCGGGGGGCGGGGGGAGATTCAAGCACTACCATATGAGCCAGAACAGATAAACAGGGGCAGGTCCCCATCCAAAAACTAAACACAGGTTCCTTTGCCATTCACAGATGAGTGGCCCAGTCCATCAAGGGGTGCAGCCACCAGGAGTGCAGAGAGGAACCAGGAGATGTGGGCCCATAGCCGATGGAGGAGGGAGGACCTTGGGAGGGAACTGCTGGCAGAAGCCAGGCAGTTCGCAGACTTGCAGAGCAAGAAGAAGGCCCTCAACAGGGAAGTACAGCTAGGGGAGAAGGAAAGGGACTGGGAACAAATGGCAGAAATGCTTACCCAGTCCTACACAGAGCACCTGTGCGACAGGCGCCAAACTACATCACTCCTCCAAGAGCAGTACCTCGACAGGCAGGAGAGGAAGAGGGCCTGTGTCACGTTGTAGGGAACTGTCACAAGGACCCACCAATTGATTGCAGACACCCTGAAGGCCTTGCGGTGGCACCCCCAGCAGAACATGGGCCCACCTGCCGCAGTAGGAGGGCTGGCAGCACATCAACACCTCCCAAAGGTGCCAGTGCCCCCTCCACAGCTCATCTGCCAACCCTGGTTTCCCCAGTGGCAATCCTACCTCACCCAAGGTCATATAGGCCCCCTCCCCCCATAACCCCCACCAAGGGTTTTTTAGCTCCCCCACCTTACCCATTATTTATTATGTATTTATTATATTTAGCCCTGTTTTAATATTATTGTATTGGATGTTTTAAATTGTTTTTATTGTGTTTTATTGTTGGAAGCCACCCCGGGCTGCTTTAGCAGCAGGGGCAGGGTATAAATCTATTAAATAAATAAATAAATAAATAAATAAATAAAGCCCCCCCCAGCCAGTCAGCCCCACTCCCGGTTCCTCTTCAGCACCCTTTATGACCCCCCCATCTGGGGCCCCAGCCACCCCAGAACATCCCAGCACCCCCAGTGACCACAGGAAACAGGTGGTGGCCAACTGACACGGGGGGGAGGGGGGAAACACAGGACACGGTACTCACCCGGTCACAAGAATGGGCAGTAAGTTAGCATGGGAAGTGGTGATGGACACAGGGAGGTCAAGGACGGGGGCACAGGGAATGGATACTGGCTACCACTAATGCTGAGTGTCTCATCCACAGGAGCTACCACCAGACTCAGCACTAGAGTGGCCAGTGGAGGAACGAGAACCTGGGCCAGGCAGCTGGTGGTCAAGGCAGGTGGCCCGGTGGTGACGTAAGAGGGGATGGGGAAGACCTTGTAAATAATTAATCCCACCCCCTGTAAATAGTCTGTTAATAAAGATCATGCTCATGAAATACCTGTCTGCCGTGTGGTCTGTACAGGGGGATGCAAGTGATGAGAGGGAGCCTGCAGCAACCCACAGTGTTGGTTAATGACAGGGAAGTGGTGGTGGCAAACTACTACCGGCCAGGCAGGCCTGGCAGATCATACGCATGCCCTATCATACCAATGCATCCGGGAGGGCATGGCCCAGGGTAAGGAACAAGGAGCCAGGATGGCCGGCTCAAAGGTCCGAGTCCTCACCCACAGTGCGAGGGGTGATGGAGTGCTGCAGGTGACAGTTGGCTGTGTCACTGGCCACAGTTGGCCACTGGCTGGTGGGACTCGGGCTGCACCCAGGGAGGACACTCACCCTGCATCCACAGCCAAGTAGGGTTGGGAGAACACCACAGTGAGACCCACCCCGTCACTTCACCAGCTTACACTCTTTGTCAAGTAGCAAACATGACAGAGGCAGGTACAGGGGTAGAATGCACTATGGAGTGATGCAGGTTAACAATGATATGGGACTGGTGATAGGGAGCCTTCTATAGGCAATGGTCAGTCCTTGGCCAGTTGAACAACTATGCGCCTACATAGGGCATCTTGGTTCTCCTCTGATATCTGCCTGAAGGCCACACTCTGAGCATGCTAGTACAGGGGCACTGGGCTCATTCTCTGTACAGGAGGGGAATAGTCCAAGGCAGTCCCATGCGTCTCACATATGTTATGGAGTACACAGGCCACCAGGACAAGGATGGGAGTGTGCTGGAGGTCGAACTGGCTCCAGTTCAGCAAGAGGTGCCACCTCTTCTTGAGCAGGCCAAATGTCCTCTCCACCATGCACCACGCAGAGGCCAGGTGCTCGTTGAAGAGCACCTGATTGGGGGTGCAGAAAATGGGATAGGACCACATCAGCCATGGAGTCAGAGGGTAGGTGGGATTCCCTATAACAACCGATGCCATGGGAACACCCTCAATAATCCTGTACATATTCAGAGCTATCTCCCCATCGAACATCCTGGCATAGAAGGGGGAGGAGCACAGGATCCGAGCATAGTGGCTCCTCCCCAAGTGACCCATGTACACTGAACAGACAACAGTGGTCAACGACTGCCTGCAGGTTCACAGAGAAAGCTTGCTTCCTGTTGAGGTAGTCAGTATTGACATTGGGAGGGAGGAATATCGGGATGTGGGTGCTGTTGATAGCACCAATGTAATGAGGGAAGCCCATTGCCTCAAAGCCCCGGATCACCACATCCGGACCCTGTAGCTGGATGACCCGCTCCAGGAGTAGCTCGACAGTGAGGTCACATACATCATGGAGTGTCCTGTTCACTGTCGCTGCTCCCACTGTTGTCTGACACTCCGGCAGGAATCCGGGGTTGCCACATCCCAGGGAGTAATGGGAATGTGTGTTGGTAACATTCTGCTGGAAGTGGGGGGCAAGGATCTCTCCAAGCCGGGTCAGCAAGGAGCAGGTCATCTGGAAGTAGCCGGTCCATTCCTCATCAGTCCAGGTTACCAGTATGTTCTCCAACCAGTCAGTGCTCCGTGACTGCATCCAAACCAGCCATCATGTGAATAGGGTCACCCGACAGCCCTAAACATTGAGGGGCAACCTGGGGAGGACAAGGAAGATGTGATGCAATGCTGACATCTCCACCATTGCTTGGTGTCTGGCCTTGAACCTCCGTGCCCATTGCATCGTTACCACATGGCTCTGGTTGGCTGCCCTCCTACGGTGTGGCCCATGGGTATACCAGTGAGGCGGGGGGGCGCAGGAGTTCGGACCATTGCTCATACAGGAGATCTAAGGAGATCTGCACCAGGAGATCTAAGCACGCTGCGAGGACAGCGATTAGGGCAGCTCACCCTTGTGGGATACCTACAACAGGCATCGTGCTCCCACCACCGTGTCCATTTCCTGTGAACCCAGCACCACACCCAGTGACCACCCACCAGCCCCAAACACACCAGCACACCCTGTGCACAGGTACCCTGAACCAGCTAGCCACCCTGTGATAGCACCCCTCGCACACACCCTCTCACCCGCAGGCAGCACACCTTGCACTCAACACTGCTCTCCCTCACGCCCCAAAGTCCCACACCCTCACGTGCCTTTATTACCCTCTGCACATGCTCCAGGCCATGGATTCCAACACTTGGCAACACTCTACACTAACACACCACACAAGCCACACGCACACCCCAAACCCACCCCCACCTCTGTAATGCAGCTCAATCAACTGCTCCACACACCCCCAGTTTGCATCTTCTGTTCCCTCTATTGTTCTCAGGACTCTCTCCACTCCACAAGCACCACCACCAACATGCCATGCCCTTGGCAGGCAACCCAGCTCCGATTTGTAGATGGATGATCTGTCACAGGGCCTCAGTGTTTGGTGCAGCAACTTCGGTGTGGCATGCACACCTGTCCGGGGTCTCCTTGATGCTACCCCTGTGCACTGCCTGGAACCAGTATGCTACGCCAACACTGCTGATTTCAGTAGCCATCAGGTACTGTGCCATGGGATCGCCCTGATCGTGCCCCCCTACCTTGCCCCCCCTCGGTCTCCAAGACCCACCACCATATGGTAGGAGCAGGGTATGCAGTGGGGACCCTCCATTCTCCAGAACATGTGTTGTCAGGTCAGCTGCCATCCCACTCTGATGTGACAAGATATGGCGGCCCATTGATGGTTTCCCATCCCATCCTCCCCTGGGCCATTGCCTGCCTCCCTCACTCTTATCAAACAGGAATGTATCCACCCTGTGTGTGGGTTTGAGGTTCCAAGACCCACCGAGTCAGGCTGCTATCAGCTGACCAAGGTCACACTTCTGAGCGCATACATCTGAGCTCATTCACTGCTTTTCACCATCCACTTCAGCTGTTCTCCAGCTCACCAGATTTACCACCGGCAAGGCTTGACCAATTTGCAGTAGAGCTTCTTGAGATGGGTCGAATACAATGCCAGCCTGCAACGCCTGGCCAAATAGGAGTGGCAGCAACATGATCACCTTGGGCTATATTTCCTCCGTTGGTTTGGGTCAGCTTGAGGTAGACCATTAATCTTTTACTTTTTATAGGAAGGTTTTGGTGAATTTATATTTGGACCAACCTTGATATTTGAAAAAGGTGGTGTATAAAAAAAGAGTCATGATCATCTTCATGTAGACTGGATTAATCTTTGATATTCTTGCATTTTCTGCATGTCTGTCCACTGAAGAAGGGAACTCGACCACGAAACGTGTTTGGACTGTAGATTTTAATGGACTGTGGATTTTATATTTTGCATATGATTGTTCACAATGCAATGTGTTTCTTGTGATATTATATATGTCCAATAATTCCTCTTTGGAATCCATACATCTCTATGGTTTATTTGGGTATATTACAATTAGATGGTCATTGCACATTGTATATTTAATATAACCATTCCATGCACAAAGGTGCAGTTGAGTTTTTATATATTTTTATATTTGATATATCACATTTTAAAATATTCTATATAAAATTGTGGAGTTCACCCATTGGACCCAGGTCGTTTCTTTTCTTTTGTGTTGGTTCCAGCCACCAAGTCCTGTTCAGGCCTCTGCTGCTGCTCCACCAATGCCTGGCAACCTGCAATGCCTGGCCTCTGCTGCTCCTGCTGCTGCTGCCGCTGGGTCTCAGCCAGCCAGCCATGCCCCCACGGGCACCTCCGGGGGCCAAGCGCCGAGCCTGCCCACCTGGGCAACCTGGAATGTGAAGCCCCAAGCCTTCCCGGTCTCTGCTGCTGCTACTGCTGCTGTGTCTCCGACAGCCTGCCATGCCCCCACAGGTACCCCTAAAGTGCCCCAAACCTCTGCCATGGTCGAACTTTCCAAACATTCAGTGGGTCCAAACTCTGCGGGACTGAACCCACGAACCCGAACTAAGTTTTTAGTCTGAACGTCCGAACATCTGAACTCTGGTCTGTTAGCACATCCCTACCCGCCATTGTGGTGCCATGGGAACCCCTGGAGCTTGCTGCTGTTCACCAGGTGGCCAATCATCATGATTTCAGTTTGGTCCTCCAGGCTGGTGGTCCATTTGTTGTGAGCTGCTATGCCTGTTTCCTCCTGCATGCCCGTGGCTTTGCACACCCTCAATCAGATTGCCAGAACTGCCTTGAGGATCTGGGCTTGCTTCCCCCTGATGTCGGTGGCCCCTTCCTGACTGGGACGCCCACTGAGCTGGAGATGGTTGCCTTGAGAGCTGTGCTAAGCCATTCAGATGTTAGAGCAGCTGCTGCCATTGGACACCCCCCTCCTGCCCCACTTCATGCTGGATGCCCATATGCATGCTGTGGCTACCACCGGGGCCTCTTCGCCTGGAAGGGTCTTGTCCAGGGGCTCATATTCCCAGAGCATCTGGCACCCGGAACATGATCCCACCATTGCTGCGACCTCCATTGTGGATCCCCTTTTCCTGTGATGGAACAGAGCTATAGCTCCCCTATGGCTATGCTGCTGGCCTCTATTCCCCTGTGTGACCCATCCATCTCTCCATATGTCTACTGTGGTGTTGTCTGTGGGTCTAACTACTGACATTTTCCTGCCAGGTCTGCCTGTGAACCCCTTAGACCCCATGAAGTACTGCTCCTTCTGTGCACCCTGGGGTGCTACTCGTGTGTCCCTGGCATCTGCTTTCCCAGGTCATTGTAACATCTTACAGGTCCCTGTGCCAGTAAATGTTTGCCTTGTTTAGTTGCTGCTGTTCTCCTGCCATGCCAGTGGGTTTGTTCCACCGACTGCTCTAGGTGCTGGTGTCTTGGGTGTGAGGGTTGTGGGGGTCAGGTATTGGGGGGCTTGGAGCAGTGTTAGGGTGGGGTGATTGCTCCAATGGGGGCATATTGCCATCAGCATGGTAGGCGTGCTGCTGTTATGACCAGTAGGGATGGGCGAACCGATCGCGGTTTGGGTTCGGCCGTTCGGTTCGACTGCGTTCGGTTCAGCTGCGTTCAGTTCGGCCATTCGGTTCGTTTTCCGGGTTCGGCCATTTGGTTCGGCTGTTTAGTTCGGGTTTGGCCGTTCGGGAAATGTTTTTATATGGTGGGTTTTTTTTGGTGTTTTATATGGTTTTTTGGTTTTTTATTTGGTTTTATATATGGTTTTCTTTTGTTTTTTTATTTGGTTTTTTGGTTTTTATATGGTGTTTATTTATTTATTTTTTAATCTAATATTATATATATATATCTACACTAAATCTAACTGCTATTAACTATTCTAAATGCTATGAACTAAATGGATTATCTAATAAGTACACAGGCCTACTCCTGCAAACACTAAAACTAAATCACTAGCGCTATCTCTATCACTAAACTAACTCCTACAATTGTCTACTATCTCTAATCTAATCTATCTATCTATCTATCTATCTATCTATCTAGGGGGGAATCACAAACAACACAAGGAAGTGTACAAAACTGAAATGAAACCTAAATCAATCTAATAATCCTACTCTAAATGAAAAAACAGGAGAAGGGAAGGTAATCTGGGATGGAATATATGGGAGAGGGAAAGGATTCAATGGATGGGGGAGGGAGGAAGGAAGATTGAACACAGGGAACACAGGGAGGGGTAAAAACAAAAAATAACCACTAAATCTATCTAAGCTAAGATAAATAAATGAATGAGAATATGGGGTAGATGGGTTGGATGGGTGAAATGGGAGGAGGATGGCAATGGATTGGGGAGCTGGGAACTGCTTGGAGAGGGAGCCTTCAGAAATGTCTGCTGTTCAGGAACAGTGACTAGCTCAGAAGGTGTTGGGAAGGGGGGAGGCAGACAGTTTTGTTTCTTGCTGCGCCCGCCTCACTGCAACCCCCATTGGTTCCGTGCAGCCTAGCCCGTGGCCAATCGCACACTGCAAAGCCAGTGGTCTGAGGCGAAAAGGGATGGTGATTGGGCAGGCTGGCTGTTACTCCAAGTCTTTCCACCCCTGGTGCCTGGAAGTCTGCTCCTCAGCTGACTACCCCTCCCTGTCACGTTAGACCTTCCAGTGACACTTTTTTTGCCACCCGAACTCACCTGAACGCAATCCGAACTGACCGAACTGTTCGGTCATTTTGACGTTCGGAATTGAGTTCAGTTCGGTCAGTTCGTGTTTGTGTTCGGTTCAGTTGTCCGAACAGGCTGAGTTCGGGCCAAACTCCGAACTTCTGAACCGCGTTCGCCCATCCCTAATGGTCAACCATACCTGGGGGGGGAAGAAGGGGGGGTCACTTCCGGCTCCAGCTGTGTTTTGTCATGAGCCCATTGCTGTAAGTGGTTTGTGATTAAAGTTTTGTTTGCTTGGTTCCCCCTGGTGTCTGTGTTCTCCTTCCCTCTGTTGTACACCTCTGTGTGGGCCATATCAGGTTGGTTTGGTGTGGTTGTCTGGCAGGGTATGGGACCTTTGCTGTGTGGTCCCCCCTATCCTCATGGTTGTGCGTTCTATCAGTGGAGCCTCTTTGGCTTGGCCCCTTGGTACCCTGTCTTCTGGATCGTACCCCCTCAGCTGTTTACATGGGTTCTCGTGTCCACCCCCCTGTTGTTTGTTGGGGCCTGCGGGGGTGGGGAGGACTGCTTGTCCGCATGCACTTTGCATTCTATGCCTTCCCTTCCTTGCCATGGTGTGGGGATCATCCTGAGCCGTGTGCATCCCTCCTTCGTGCTTAGAGGCTAGCTGCTGTGTTACAGCCCGTTTGTGTCTGTTGGGCAGCGCCTCACTTCTCTGTGTCCTCCGATCCTGGCTCCACCATGCTCTTTAGCGCCTACCACCGTTACCTCAGCTGTTCTATTTCTGACATGTAGTTTCAGGTTTTGGTGGGTTCTGTGGGTGGTGGTCCTTGCTGGTGTGTGTGTGTGTGTGTGTGTGTGTGTGTGTGTGTGTGTGTGTGGCCCCCACCCATTTTGGGGCTTGCCTGTTCTTGCTGGTGCCTCTGCTCGATCCTGGCCCCCCTCCCCCAGTTGTGGTCCCCTTTCTTCCTCATCCTGCTGGGTTTTCCTGTGTGCTTGTGTGCACTGTGGTCTGCGGGCAGGGTCTGGGTTTTGAGGGTTTTGTGGCACCCGGCTGTCTGGCTTGTGTCTCAGGGCTTAACAGGGGCTGGTTCTTTGTGTCTCTTGACATTCCAGCTCCCTCCTCCCCTGCCCACTCTTAGTCTGGAAGTTTGGGGGCGGTGCTGTGTGCCACAGCTTCATTTGCCCTCACTCAGCCATGTTGTAACATCACTGTGCTATGCGCAGTTTTCCCTCTGTTTGGTGTACAGGTGATCCGTGTAAATATTATGGGTGTTTGCTTGGTGTTGCCCTGGGTGTGTGTGCCCGATGGATGTGTGCCGCCCCCTCCCCTTCTTTCAAACAACCCTCCCGTGGCAGTGTCTGTGTACACATCTCCCTGCTCAGCACCACTGGGTGTGCAGTGTGTGTGCTCACCCACCCATCTCCACCCACAGGGCCTGCGGCAGCATCCATTTAAAAACAGCCTATTATTAAAAACAGAATAATGGGGCATACTGATAAACATGGGTTAATGGAGGAGAGTCAACATGAATTTAGCAAAGGAAAGCCATGCCTCACTATTGGAATGTTTTGAGTGTGTGAAAAAGCATGTGGATAAGGGGGAGCATGTGGATAAGGTTGATATAGTGTATCTGGATTTTCAGGAAGCATTTGACAAGGTCCCTCATGAGAGACTCTTGAGGAAATTAAAAAGTCATGGGAAAGAAGACAACTGAATTTATAAAATCATGAGTGGTGTGGAACATGTTAATAGAGAAGGGTTATTTATCTTCTCAGATAAGACTAGGACTAGGGGACACTCCATGAAACTAACAGGCAGCAGATTTAAAACAAATAAAAGAAAGTATTTTTTCATTGAACGCACAATTAAGTTGTGGAATTTGTTGCCACAGGATGTGGTCAAGGCCAGTAGTATAACTGGGTTTAAGAAAGGGTTGGACAAGTTTCTGAAGGGTAGGTCCATTAGCAGCTATTAGCCAGGTAGGTTTGGGGAATGTAACCTCTTATTGTCGGGAGCTGGGAGTGAACAACAGGGAATTAATTGCCCCATAATGACCTGTTGCGTACTTCAAGCAACCGAGATTGGCCACTGTTGGAGACAGAATGTTGGGCTCGATGGACTATTGGTCTGACCCAGTATGGCACTTCTTACATTCTTTTGTCTTCAGACCTGCTTGCCCCCCACCCTCATCCAGCTCCACCTGCACCAGATTTATATGGACCCAGCAGCTGCTGCAGTCTGCCTCTGCAGCACCCACCTCCCTCACTCCATAGAGTTGTGGGTGGATCACCAGACGCTCTAGGCTGCCACCCGGAGCTCTTTGGCATTGCTCACAGCTGAGCAGATGGACTGCAGCTCCACCTCCGGCTGGTGCCCCAGGTTTGGGCAGCCTGCTCTGCTGGCAGTACTCCTGGATGTCAATCACAAGAAGGATGAGCAGGCTGCTAGTACTCAAAAGGGCAGAACCTACCACAGAACGTATCAGAGAAGCTTTCTCATGTTCCTAAATGATCAATGAATATGTTCCCATCATTCAAAGACTTCCTACAAAGACTTAATGAAAGGAGTAATACTCCAAATTCAAGGGGGGCACTTACATACCTAAATTGCCTACATACATAACACTTACATACCTAACCATCTGTAACTGGCTACAGGATCAAGCATTATGGTCCAAATGCCTCCTCACTCCCCACCCCCCACCCCTACACCCCCGTTTAATTTTTTCAGGCTGCTTTTTCTTTAAGGAGCGCAAATTCCCTTTAAAAGCTGACAACAAATTTCATAAAGTCTCATTCCATATAGCTATTCTTATTCACACATAGATCTTTCCTGAAGGCTGTAGAGAGGGTTCTAAATGCCAGTTTTGAATATCATTGAAATGTGTCTGCTTTGCTAACTTCTCTAATTCATTATGTAAGAAGTCACTATTAATGCTTTGACTGTTGGTATCCTCCTCATCAGTCTTTTTTGAGCCAAAGTTTCAGTGAACTCCAGCATTTTGAAAGGGACATACCAAATCTGTGAGGGTGGCTGTCAGGGTGTATGTCCTGTGACTATGGGACATTAGGCAGCATTCTTACAGTACAATGATATCTATCTGTGCAAATGCAGTCAAATCTTATGCCGTGGTACTTGTAAATGCACATGAATACTATTGCCCTCTCAGTCTTACCTGAGTTGTTGGAAGTTTGCGGGGGGGGGGGGGAGGGCTTTCCAGGATTGTTTTCTTTGGAGAAGAGAACTTGGAGTCTTATTTTTATACAAATCCCTTTATTACTTTTACAAGATGAGGAAGACTAGCAAGGCAGTCGTAATCAGTACAGGCAGTTCAGTACAGGCAGTGCTATTAGTATTTAAACCATTAATTGCAGGCTATATCCTCAGCTTAAATCATCAACCTCCAAACTCAAAGGTAGTTTGAATGAAACTTCTGATGAAACACAGGAAACAAAGTTTACTGGCCTGATTCACTGTTTCACTGATCTCCTGAAACATACAGCATGCTTTTTAAAAAAACAAAAAAAAACCCACAACAACCCCAAGTTCAAATTAAAATTTAACTTTAATTGTCTTCAGACATTCGACATTCTGCACCAATCTTGAAGGTAATAAGGGTTATTTTCATAGTTGCCATAAAATATAACACATTATGCCAGATAATTAACTTTTCAATTGCATTATCCTCATAAATATACAGATTAATGAGAAGAGGCTTTTGCACAGAAATGTCTCAACTCAGAAAATACGTGAACGTATACTTTACCCAAAGTGGATTTTTAAAAACATCTTGCCATTTTGGGCCATTTTGTTTCTGAGTCTCCAGCTCGAGAGACCTTAAAGACTGATTTTTAAAAATTGCTGAGCACCCATTCTCTATAAATTGGATCCATTTAAAGTGTGTAAAGTTTAGCACCCAAATCGCTGGCACCCACTTACTTACTGTAAATAAAACTTGCTGATACACTAGTCTTGTTTATGTCATTGGGACTATTCATGTGCTTGGAGACTTTGAGTTAGACATGCGCATCTGTTTGCAGGATTTGGGTAGGGGTCTTGGGAAATCAGGTCTGAATTAGAATTGTACAACATGAACATTTTTCACTCCATACGTGAATTTTCCTGCCATTTCATATCCATAAACTAGCTTTTCCAGACCTCTCATCTCCCAGTCTTGCTTTTCCCCACTTCCTTTAGTCAGATAGATACAAAATTTAAAGCTTTGCTTGTTTTTGGATGGGAATTTTAATTTATATTTGCTTAAAACTGGTCTATTTTCCTTGCAATGCCTACCAATACCGTGTTGATTTTAACAAGTTTAAACACTCTCATCAGAATATCCTTAGCATTTTGAATCCATTTGCATCTGCCAGTTGTAAACAGCCCAAAATTGATGTTTGTAGGTTTTAGCATTGAAGTAACTGTCCAAACTAACAAGGAAGGCTCCAATCCCCTAAAGCCCACCCCCTGATATAAAAACATAAAGAAGTGCCATATTTGGTCAGACCTATGGTCAATTGAGCCCAGTATCTTGTTTCTGATAGTAGCCAGTCACCTTCAGTCAAGTCAGAGAAGTACACAACAGGTTATGACTAGGGCTGAAACAAACAGCAAATTTTTTTACTCATGATTAATTTCACCATCTCGGGAACCGGGGATCAATTTCCTGACCATTTCCTCATACCAATACAATTTCTCAATTCTTGTAATACCATGAGATACCATCCCGATATACCAACTTTCCATTTACCATTTACTGAGCACCGCACATTGTTAATTTACCACTTACCGCATTGCTGAGGGTACTGTTTTACTTCCAAGTTTGTTGTTTTCACATTTCTGGGGCAATCGCTCTGTGACTAGCCCAGTGCCCAGTCCGAGTGCCCCTTAACCTCCATTCCAGTACCTCTAATCAGAATTGTTGTTGCATGTTGTTCCTTTTGCTTTGACCATCCTGCAACTGGATTACAGATTTATAAAGGAATCTGCATTCCAGCCAATGAGTGACAAGGAAGTCAAGGGAAAATGGAGTGCAGAGATTATTAGGGCTGAAGCGCCGTACCACTGCGGTAGCATTTTCCAGCAGAAAGGTCTCTTCCACACAAAGCAGCACGAGTCAGAAGGGAGAGCTTACCGCTGCTTGCATTTGCGGCGTTCCGCGGTTGCTGCCGCTGTACTGTCGCCATTGCAGATCTCACACGGAAGCAGCAGGTTTGCCACAAAGTTTCACGTTTCACTTAAGTGTGGCAGATTTGTATTGTGATTCCAGGGGCGTAGCAAGGTTGAGAAAGGCCTGGGCTCAAGCCTTAATTATGGGCCCCTCATGTGCGCTCACTCTGAAAACCCAAAGTGGGCGGGGCTTAAGGGATGGGTGGGGCTTAAGGGAGGGGGAGGGGCCTTTCCATACCTGGTATCCGTCTCAGCGCCACGCAGAACCTTATGGCTGGCAGAACTCTAGGGAGGGGCTTGTACATTGTAGGCAGAGCCCCCAAAATTCCAGCAACAAAGAGTTTTCAGCATTAAGATGTGATGGGCAGAACATTAGTTTACACTGGGAACTCCTTGCTGCTGAGTAAAACCCTACCACTTGGAGACTGAGAGAACCCTCTTACTAGCATCTCATCCAGTAAGTGGATGGGACTCCAGTAGGA
>QEPC01012761.1:43701-60584 GCA_003113815.1 Sphenodon punctatus
AGGGGGATGGGGCAAGCTGGGAGGGGGTGGGGGCAGGCTAGGGGGCAGGGGGAAGGGTGGGACAGGAGTTAAGGGGGATGGGGCACACTGCAGACTGGGGGGCGGGAGGGAAGGGGGCATGGGGACAGGTGTGGGAGCACATGCCACTAACCTGAGGCTGGGCCCGGGGGTCCCTGTTGCACGGCAGCGGCATTCCTCCTCCAGGGACTCACGCGCTACCTCCCTGTGCCCGCAAACCCAGTCCCTGCAGAGTCCGCACTGGGACTGGGTTTGCAGGTGTACAGGGAGGCAGCGTGAGTCCCTGGAGCAATGCCGCCTCCACGGAGAGTCTGTGGGCAGTTGTGTTTTTTTTAATTGCCCGTGCCGCGTCCTAGCCCCGCCGGGGAGGGAGAGGAGGCGAGCTGCAGTGCTGCGTCCTAGCCCCACCGAGGAGGAAGAGGAGGCGAGCTGCAGCTCTGCACTGTTTTCCCTCCCCAAGGGCCAGGACCCTGCGTGGGCAATATAAAAGAAGAAGAAAAAGTCTCCTTACCACCTGCCACTCACTTCCCCCCCCTCTGCAGCTCTTAGAGTGGCAAGGCGAGCCGCTCGCCTTGCCAAGCTGCAGAGGGGGGGGAAGCGGCAGGCAGCAACTGCAAGGGTGGCCGGCGGTGGTGGGTGGGCCCCCTCGCTGCGGGGCCATGATGCTCCGGCCGGCCATGGGCCCCCACAGGCACAGGCCCGGGTGCAACTGAGCCCCCCCGCACCACAGTAGCTACGCCCCTGTGTGATTCATTGCTCATGGTTCCGCTACCCGGAATGACTCAGCGGTGCAGAATCCGCTGCCACAACTCCCTGACCCTACTCTGACTGAGTCTGACCTGTTTGATTGGCTTAGAGATAGAGACATAGAGAGACCACCCTTATCTTTTGTTTCTATTTAAATTTCATTCTGCCGCCCCTATAAATTGGGGGGGCTGCTACCATTTGATCCCTTTTCTCCCCGCTGTGTGCGGACGGATTTTTACTTGCCGATACCGTGACATGAGAAGAGAGATTCCTTTTGTTGAGTCAATTTGATCATCTCATACACTCCAAAGAAAGAAAACTTCTTTGTGTATGTTACTGTGATTACAACATGATACATATGTATTTGGTTTGCTTCCAGTTGTTGTTGTTGCTGTTGAGGTTTTTGTGTTATTAACTTATTACTGAGAGATTCATCCCTTTGCCTCCCCGCCTGGCACCATCCAGGACTGGGATGGGGGGACTCAGTTTTATTATGGTATGGATGGAATGGGAAGGATGCAAGCTGGCCCTGACAACCCGGGCCCGCAACCCACTTCATACAATGTTCCCTCTTTGACTTTGATCCTGGGCTTGGCTGGTAGGTGTGGGGTGAAAGCTCTGAAGCCACCGCAGTCTCCCAGTTTTATGATGGTATGGAATGGGATGGGACAGGACGGATGCAAGCTGGTGGTGGCAGGGGGCAGGGGCTGCCAGTCCACATGATAAAACAAACATATTTGCTAGCTATGTGTTATGCTTATGTCTGTGGGTGAGCGGAGCTCTAGTATGCAACTCTGCACCTGGACCCGGTGCTCGGAGTCGCTCCTGGCCCGCCCGTGGCCCCGACCCCCGGGCACGCAGCGTGCTCATGGGGTCCCTTTGACTTTCTTTGAATTCTGTTGCTGTAGCAGAGCATCAGGTCACTGTGGTCCAATGGTTATGCTGCCACCTTAAAAAAGGAGCTGTAGAGAGACCTGGGTTCAAATCTTTTCTCTGCCTTTTTTCTCCCACAACTGGTATTTAAGTTTGACGTTTAATTTAAGTGACTATAAGTATCCGAAATGTTAATTTAGAATGATTTTTTATTTTAAAAAATTGCTCCTTTAAGTTTTTACTGATGCGCAAAGAGCAGGGCTACACGCCGCACCGCTGGCCAGAGACTGGGAGTCTCAGTCGGCTAATCAAACCTGAGTGGTGTTATTATGGCTCTGTATGTCTTCATTAACATTCAGATATTGAAAAATCCGGTGTTTGATTTTTTGTGCCCCTTCCCTTAAATTCCCAAATAAATCACCAAAACTGGCAAAAGTTGTGTGTGCATGTCAGGCTGCAGAGTTGCATAGGCACAGGAACTGGGTCCACTCTGAGCACGCACTCTACCCCCTCCCCCAGTTTTATTATGGAATGGATTGGAATGGGAGGGTCATACAAGCCAGCAGCGGCAACAGCGTCACATAACTCTCACAGCCCCCCCCCCCCCCGCATGAAGCGCGTTGCATCATGCCCAGGGGCAGGGCCCAAGGGTGGGCACGAGCACCAGGTCCAGGTGCAGACTAGTCACAGACTAGAGCTCCGCTCACCCACAGACATAAGCATAACTCATAGCTAGCAAATACGTTTGTTTTATGATGTGGCAGCCCCACCCCCATTATTTTCTGTGTGTGTTACTGTGTGTGATTATTTGAAACAGCCTCCCCCTCCAGTGTATGCTCTGTTGTCTGCTCTGTCTGTGTCTTCCTTAACATTCAGATAGTGGAAAAGCCCACATTTGAGTAGTGTTTGTGCCCCTCTTCCCTGAGTTAAAATGCTAATGAATCCCAAGGGCCTGATTCACAATCACAACCGCTACCCTCCCCCACCCCTCCAAGCTCTCTACTTGAAGTTGGCTAACTAGGTAATTAACTGGAAAGGTTGCTTCCTCACCTCCTTTTTGTGATATTTTTTGTGATATTTTTGTGATATAGTTTTGTGATATTACTGAGAGATTCATCCCTTCTCCTCCCACCCAGCACCGTCGGGACCGGGACAGAGGAACTCAGTTTTATTATGGTATGGATGGAATAGGAAGGATGCAAGCTGACCCCGACCTCCAGGCCCGCAATGCACTTCATGCGGTGGTCCTTCCCTTTGACTTTGACCGTGGACCTGGAGGGCAGGTGGGGGATGAAAGCTCTGAAGCCGCCGCAGTCTTCCAGTTTTATTTATAGTATGGAACAGGAGATGGGACGGAACGGATGCAAGTGGCTTCAGAGCTTTCATCCCCCATCCGCCCGCAAGGGTCAAGGTCAAAGGGACCCCATGAAGTGCATTGCGTGCCCAGGGGCCAGCCCAGGGCCACTGTGGGTGGGTGGGCACGAGAGCCGGGTGGGTGCTGCAGTAGCAGGGGAGGCTTAGTTTGAATTTGCACACAGTCACACACAGAAAATAATGGGGGTGGGGGCTGCCAGTCCACATGATAAAACAAACATATTTGCTAGCTATGTGTTATGCGTATATGAGTGGAGCTCTAGTCTGCGACTCTGCACCTGGACCCGGTGCTCGGAGTCGCGCCCGGCCTGCCCATGGCCCTGACCCCCAGGCATGCAATGCGCTTCATGGGGTCCCTTTGACTTTGACCCTGGCAGGTGGGTGGGGGGTGAAGGCTCTGAAGCCGCTGCCCACCACCGCTGGCTTGCATTCCATTAGCTGGAAAGGTTGGTTCCCCCACCCCCTTTGTTCTTCATTGCTACTAGGGCAGGTGACCAATACAGGCAGGGAGGAGGGTGGCTAACTGTTGAAATTTGTAAATCCATGCTGGCCCTGCCCCCTGGCCAATCCTTTGAAATAAAAATAGCATTGGAGACACCACCGACCAACTCACTTGACCTGAGTGACCACCTGACATGACTCCTCTGAGTCCTCCTGAGTCCTACTCCTGTCTGACTGAGTCAGTTGGCAGGGCGCAAGCATCCCTACCCTAGTGTGATTGTGTATGTGTGTGTGTTTGTGTGTGTATACATGACCATTATATATACATTACATTATATTACATTACAGCACATTAGCATGTATTGATTAACATTAATTTACCATAATTAATTACAACTCACCTTCAGTGACATCACTTTTGCTTCATGCCTCCTCCTTGGATTTCATAGCAACTACTACTAGGAGGCGGTGTTATTTTCATCCAGGACCAGGAGGCGGACAGTGGACACTGTGGGACACACACACAGGACACAGCCAGCAGCACTGCAGCAGCCAGATAATAAGGCACGTATTTTGCTTTCCATCCCATTACAACCCATCCCTAATGTTTTTAAAAAACCAATGAATACAAAATGATTTATTTATTTTAAAGTATAGATTTGTGACTTAACTGCTTACATAATTGCTAGGAAAGAGAGGAGTATGTTATGAGAATAAGTAAGTATACATTGTTCTTGTTGTGCAACTGCATTTAAACCAAATTATAAATTTGAAGTCAATTTTGACATTTATGCTTACTAGTCCATGAAGAACATCTGGTTCATTGGTGATTCTTATGTAACAAGACTGGAGTGATTCTGCAAAAATCAAAACCAACAATGCGATCTCCCTTTGAAAGATGTTTATGTGAGGTGGCTAAGGAGGGGTGGACTGAGATAGTGCAATGTCGTGGCCACTTTAAAGAAAGAAAGACAATTAATTTCTTCAAATTCAGATCTTCCATTTTGCTTAGTGATCCACTCTGGTGGAAATGACATAGGAATAATCAAAGGGGTCGAGCTGATTGACTTCATGAAAAGGGATTTAATGGAAATAAGTAATCTATTCAGTGGGTGTAAAATATAGTTTTCAGACCTAATCATGCGGCAATGCAACAGATACAGTACAAATATGCGGGCTATGAACAAATGTATAAAGAATGTCAACAAGTCAGTTGGAGGATTTATGAAAGACATGAACATGCATTCTGTTTGGCACCGTAACATTACCCCAGATGATAACAGTCTTTTTCTTAAAGATGGCATGCGTCTATCCATCTTGGGCCTGTCGATATTCTATGAAAAAAATTGCTCTGTGATTGTGGATACTGTACTGTATTAATAGCAAGCGAATGTTGTTCACTTCTGTTGTTCTATTCTACTGTATATGGATTGTCTGTCATTATTGTGAAGTCACCAGTCAATGGCTACTGCTGATGCTGGACTGTGCTTACAATCTCTTTTTTAACCTGTTTTATGTTGATCTAATCTTCACAGAATCAAAATAAACATTTCCCCTCAGATCGTAGGGTGGAGGACCTCCAATCTCGCTTCCTTAGGAGATTGATGGGGTTACCCAATGGAATCCCCACTGTGGCCCTGAGACTAGAAGCAGGCCAAACTAGCTGGATGGTGACTGCTTGGTCTCAGGTGTTTAAATTCTGATTTAAATTAAGATTCTCAGTGGACTCAGACCTTCTCCATCTCCTTAGGAGTGACACTTTTGGAAGTAAGTGGCAGATCAGGGAAGAACATCGCTTGAAGAAAATGGGTCTCTCGTTTGATTATATTGACAGCATTCCCCAGCGAGTGGCTCGAAATATGATTCTGTCTAGACATTTTGATATAGCTAGACAGAATGAGGTAGCGGTGATTAGGGATACCCTTTTTCTAGGGGATTACCTTACCTGTTTACCTCCCCAGGGAACGATGGCCAATTATCTGACTTCAGCTATTTCCCCAAGAGTGAAAAAACTGATTATGAGACTAAGAATGAATAGCCTTCCGACTGCCCTTCTAGAAGGCAGATTTCGGAAGGTTCGTTTTGAACAAAGACTATGCCCTTTTGATATGAGGGAGGTGGAAACGTCACTTCACCTGATATTTCATTGCCATCTATATGATGCTCTTAGGACTCAGTTCCTGTCGCATCGGTTCCTGTCGCATCAGTTCCTGTCCGTATCTTTTGAACTACTCTGAAAAGTCGGATGATTGGCTATTGCATTTCTTTATGACTGATGGGGATCCTGATGTCATCAATTGTCTTGTCCATTTTCTGGTTTTAGCCTTAAACTAGAGGGCTTTGTTTTTGGCTTATACAGTTTGTGAAGAGACTGCTTCTGACAATCCCTCTGTAGATAAAAAATTTAAAAAGTTTTGTTTGGGTTTTAAACTGTTGACTTTTCTACTATGGACTGCTCTGCTAAAATATTTTGTTGTCCGATTTGTTTACTATTACTGCTATTGTTTCATTTTCTATGTTTGTTTATTTCAGCAATGGTGTTTGCCACGCTAATAAAAGTATTAATTATTATTATTATTATAAATAAATAAACATTAAATGTCATGATGGACTGTGTTTCTGAATCATTATCTCTTATTATTCTAAAACATTTTTCTACATTGTCTTACCAACCATAATCTTTCTTTGTGTAATTACAGATTTAGAATAACTGTTAAGCAATGGCTCATGAGACTTCCAACCGCCGCCGCCGTACTGAATCTCGTCAGTAGTGCAAAAAATCATTGTCAATGCTCATGATGCTGCGCAATGGCAAAAGAAAACACCACCATCAGAAGCAGCCTAACTTACTTCAAGGGTCCACATCCTCCCCAGTGCAGCAGCATAAGAGTCTGGATGAGTCGGACCGTGCTGCTGCTGCTGCTCACTCACACCAGCAACATCGGAGAAGCAGCAGCCAGAAACTCAGCAGCAGTCACATGTGGAGGAACAACCACATGTAGAGATGGAACAGGCTGAGGTCGACAAACATTCGATGCCACAGAGTTCAAAAAATGTTTTTCGGCCCTGTGTTTTCCAATGCTCACAGGAGGCAGTGGAAGATTTCTTGAACAGATGCACACCCTCAGATGCAGACAAATCATCAGTAGCATCAGAATCCGATGATGTGCAAGTGCAACATTGCCAGGGTAAGGACGAGGACATAGTGGTTGAACTGGAAACAACAGCAACTGAGCCACGTCCACTGGAGACATGTGATGAGGAGGGACTGGTGGAAGACATCACCACCACTATTGCCACTGCAGATATGGGCTGTTACTGTTATGATGACTTTGATGTGAGTGATGCTGATGTAACTGATATCAATGATAATGACAGCAATAACACTGATCCTGACTTTAACCCGCCTTGTGCACCCGCCCCATGCTCCACACCACTGCACAAAAGAATAAAAAGATCAAATATTGTGCATCACCTGTTCAATGCATAACAGGAAGAAATTGATTTGCCTTCGTCATGTGCAAGAAGAACACAGGTAGCCCCTGTGTTCAACAGATATTCTTTAGCAAAACAAAGCCAATCCGCCACCATAGTGCATAACAGTAGAACAAACCTGTTTAGGAATCGGATTTCTCCAGAGGGATTTCTCCATCTCCAATAACATCACAAGAGACTGTGGTATTACCTCAGCAAGGCACCACCACCGGCTCCGCAGATGCAAGAACAGGACAAAGGTCTGATGTATGGAAACATTTCACTGCTTGTGATGCGAAGAAATTAGTAGTACAGTTGAAATACTGCTCTGGAAAAATCAAGAGAGGAACCAAAGGTGGGAAGAGCTGGCCAGGAACCAGTGGGATGCATAGCCACATGAAGCACCATCACATGCCAGTTCTGAATGCCACTAGTCCCCAATGCAGAAGGAAAAGCACAGATCAGTCAACACACACCGCGGGTGACACTACTGTGCAAACTACATTTGAGCAATCTGTACAAAATCAAATTAAATGGTCAGCATCTCACCCAACTGCACAGTACTACCTCGCACTTGTGACAAAGATGTTTGCCTTGGACATACTGCCTTTTTCTTTTGTGGAGAATGAGGGGTTCCTTGAAGTGATGGAGGGCATGGCTCCATGATGGAAGGTACCTTCAAGGGTATACTTTGCCACAAAGACCATTCTCACACTGTACAATGAATCATGCGAAGAGGTGGCAGCAGCTATGCATGATTGTGAAGGTGCAGTTGTGTACCTAACAACAGACATGTGGACCAGTGAGCACTACGCATGTATATTTTAATGTATAAACCCAAAAACACAAAATTTCCAGCACTTCCTCCCTGCCTCACTCCCCTGAGAGTCTCAGTCTGCGCACATGCGCTAGTTCCCGCTCCTGCTGCCATTGCCGCTCCCGAAGGAGCAGGCAGTCAGAAGCTGAGAAGAGCAGCTTGCAGGTAAGCACTGACTGATCCCTTCCCCTCCCTGCATCCACCCCCCTAGGCTGAGCCTGTTTCCCCCCCACCTTGCACCCACCCCTAGGCTGTTCCCCACCCCTAGGCTGTTCCCCACATTATTCATTTTAAGCTTGATATGCATTGTAGACTGTGTTTTCTTCCATCTGATGTTAACCCTGGGAACTCCTTGCTGCTGTGTTGTGCCAGTGTTTTGCCAGTGTTTCCCTGTGTTTGGGGTTTATACATGATTCATTTTAAGCTTGATGTGCATTGTAGACTGTGTTTTCTTCCATCTGATGTTAACCCTGGGAACTCCTTGCTGCTGTGTTTTGCCAGTGTTTTCTGTGTTTCCCTGTGTTTGGGGTTTATACATTATTTATTTTAAGCTTGATGTGCATGTAGACTGTGTTTTCTTCCATCCGATGTTAACCCTGGGAACTCCTTGCTGTTGGGTTATGCCATGCCACTGGTCTACCATTGCCCTGGCTCCACCTACCATTGCCCTGGCTCCGCCTACTGTTGCCCTGGCTCCGCCCACCGGCTCTCCGGCCCGCCGGCGGCTTTGCCACCGGCGGGCCGGACGGCCTTACTGCCCCTCCAAACTAAAAACTCACCAGCCACCCCTGCTATCCACTTCCAAAGAGTTGCAAAGCCTACAAAAAAGCTCTTTTCTAGGGACCCCTGAGTAACGGCCTTCATTTGTTTGCTACTGACAGTGGCAGCTGTGCGTGGCACTCATCTCATGAATGGCACAGAGTTGATCCAGCATATATCTGCTAGATTTACTCCCCCCCCCTCTTGGTGGGGGGAAGTAAATCCCCCTTCCCCCCTCCCCCTGCCATCGGTGGCCCCCAATCTGTGTACTTGTGTGCATGTCTACCGGTTTCTCACATGAGAATGATCACCATCACCAATAATAGGTTATTATTCTTTCCAACACAACACCCCCCCATTATGCAAGTAACAGCACAGTTGTTGTGTGTTCATATTGGCCACTTGCCAAAATCTCACTGTGTGTGTTGCCAAAAAAAAAGGTCCCTGCCCTGTCCTGCTATGACTGAGCAGAGTACCCTTCCCTTTTGTAATGAAAATCACAGTTGATGATTCCCACCCCCAGCTCAGCGTGGCTCAGCCTCAGCGTGATGAGGTCTGCTGCAACGCCAGCAGGCGGTGGTAGGGAGTGTGGCATTCACTGAGATGATGATACTGACTGCTGGTAGTGACAAGTTCATTGGAACTAATCCTCTCCTCCCCTCAAAATTTTGCTACTCTCCTCCCCTCCCCCTCCACCCTAGCCACATAGCCTTAGCCTAGACATAGATATAGCCCAGTGTCCCCCCGGTGACGCCCGCAGGGAAAGGGCAAAGATGAAGCAGGTAGTCAGTGTCACACACACACCCTTCATAGCTTTTGATCTCAGTCTAGAAAGACAATCAAACATAAGACTTCTTCCTGTTCCCATCCCATAGAAAGTCAAGGAGGCTAGTGTAATTTTAGTGACTATAAGTAGCCAAAAATTATGTTAATTTACAGTGATGTTTATTTTTAAAAGAAAATGACTATGTTAAGTTTTTATTGAGGCAGGAGAGCAGCAGCACCGTGCCGCCCCGGGCACACAACGCGCTTCATGCGATCCCTATGACTTTGACCCTGGCAGGCGGGCGGTGGGTGAAAGCGATTCTGAAGCCACCACTGGCTTGCATATGCAGAGCAGCAGCAGACTAGTCACAGCAGACTAGCTAGTCTGCGCTGCACATAACTAGAAGCACATACTTTTATTTTATCAGAGAGTAAGTCATCAGACCACTGTGGTCTAGTGGTTATAATGCTGCCAATTGAAGGAGCTGTAGTGAGAGACCAAGGTTCAAGTCGCCTATCTGCCTTTTCCTCCACAACTGTTTTGAAGTTAGAAGTTTAATTTAAGTGATTATAAGTACCAGAAATGCTAATTTAAAGAGTTTTTTATTTTTAAAAAGGGATACTTAAAATTTTTATTGATGCAGGAGAGCAGAAGCACTGCTGCTGTTGCTGCTGCACTACTAGGCAAGGGTCCTGGAGGGAGGGAGGGCTGAGGGTCACACCCATCATCATCATCATCACCACGCTGCGTGCTCAGTTGAGAGACTGAGAGTGAGACAGAGTCAGAGTCTAGACTGAGTGACTGACAGAAGTTGAGCTTGAGTTGAGTTGACTCGTTTAGAAGTCAGTTCATTGTTTGGGTTGGTAATCAATAGAATTCATTCAGTTGTACCCATATAATTTGCCTTTTTAAGCAGCAGTCCCCCTCAAATACAGATCATCCACTTGCAGTCAGACACACACACACACAGATCTGTACACACACACTCATAATTTTGCTGATCCCAGGATAGCCCACTCTCATGGTTTTTACTCCAAAGTCTAATACAATCGGAATGGAGATTTTTGGGTGTAACAGTATTTGAAGGATGAGGACCCAATTGGCAGAATAACCCCCAAATTGTTTATTTCCTCTAGAAAATAATTTCCCTTTTCTTTATATAGCAACTATTCTAAACCTGCTGCCAGCACAAGGTGCTTTAATTCACAAATTAAACTCTATATTTGATTGGAAAAAGGAAACTTCATTTTTAAAAAAAAAAATCTGATGCACTGCACAGACTGCCATAAAGGCTTCTTCACACAAAACTCTTCAAACCCATATCCTGACTCACCTCTTGGCCATTTAAAGGTCCAGGTAATTTTTTGATCTTATTAATATCTAGGAATGGGTGAACGCAGTTTGGAAGTTCGAAGTTTGGACCGAACTTGGTCTGTTTGGTCGATCGAACCAAACTTTCGAACCAAACTCAAATTTAAAACCGAACCGAGCTGAACCGAATTTCCGAACTCCGTTTGTTCGCCCATCCCTAGTGGCAACACACACCAAAAAAACCTGGTTTTGAATGGCCGAACTTGGTTCAGAAGTTCAGAATTCGACCGAACTTGGTCTGTTCGGTTGGCCAAACCGAACTACCGAACCGTACTCGAATTTTAAACTGAACCAAACCGAATTTCCGAACTCAAATTTCAAACCAAACTGAACCAAATTTCCGAACTCCGTTCTGTTCGCCCATCCCTATTAATATTTTCTGGACCTGGCATATTCAAAGTGGTGACACTGCAACATGCATTCATATTAAAGAAAGCTATATAAGACATCCTAGATAAAAGATTTTAAAAACATTTATTAGAAATAACATGTAAAAAAATTTACTGTTGTACAGAAATAAATAGAAAATATTAACAATATACAAACTATGAAACAAAAAGATATTACAAAATTTGCACCACAGCAGCATCTTCATTTCTTTGGCCTTGCCCTTCTACATTGAGAGCATCCACAGCATGCCTGATTGTCTTGACTTCCTCCATCACCTCAGCAATGTTGAGCTCTAGGAAAATATATTCTTGTCCATGCCGCTCATGTTCAGCTTCAAAGTTTTTTTCTGTCAATTAGGGGATAGGGGGGGTATTAGATGCACCATCAGATGTGATTTGGTGCTTTTTTATTAAAGCTATTTAAATTATGAAATGCAATATATGAATCTGCGCTTACCTTGGCTTTCCTGCTGCTTAATTATCTGGTCCGCTGACTCCGCTACGCTCCAAACAGTGCTCCAGTTCGCCAACACCACATCAACCAGAATCTCACCCGCTGGCATCCACTTCGCCTGCCTTCCCGCTCAGCAACACAGCACTGTGGCATGCTTTCAGGTGCCTGGCCATTGCAGTTGTGCCAAGGTTGGCAAGCGCCCGCCCACGCTTCACCACCTTTTGGCACAGCGTGCACTGCACCTCTCTGGGATCATCTGCCCTCACCTGCTTAAAATGCTCCCAGACAGTGGATTTTTTTCCCCCTCCTGCTGCCTTCTTGCCCGCCCCGGCAGACGTGCTGCTGCCAGTGCTGCTGGGAGAGGGAGAACTTTGTGGCACTGGTGGTGATGCAGCTCTGGGAGGAGGAGGGTCAGACATTGCCTCATGGACATAGATATCCTCTGCGGCACTAGTGTCACTGACTGCTGCCTCTTCCTCACTGTCCCCAGCGATCATGGCGATGTCCCCAGAAGGGGAGTACTGGGACCCGGAGGGTAGACTGCCCGTGCCCGCCATGCTGCTGGCACTCTCCCTGTGCCCCCCTCTGTGGCTGCTAGTGCTGCTGCAGCTGCCGCTGCTGCCACTCCTCCTCTCCCAGTCCCTAGTACTGGCATTGCCCGGGGATCGGGCCCTGCCTCTAGCAGCCGGGGTGGGATCCACCAGCTCTGGGCTACTGGGGATTTCCTCGACTGTGGGGGACATTGGTGGCCCTGGAGGAACATCGGTAGAAGAAGCAGCCCCAGCTCCTGCTCCATCACCACGCACAGCAGACACAGATGCAGCAGCCTGAGCCTCAAGTCCTGCAGGCCTTCCAGTGCCCTGAGTGTCAGTGGAGGGCACTGCCAGGAGACGTTGCAGAGCACCCTGGGCCCCTAAAGCAGGCCTCCTGATTTTGGGAGGGGGTGAGGCGCTCTGCCTCTGGCTACTGCTGCTGCCTGCTGCTGCTCCTCGTGCACGGCCTCTGGGACGTGCCCCATTGCCTCCCCTACGGGCAGCAGATCGGCCTCTCCTTCCCTTCTCCATTTCTCCCGAAAAAAACAATGTTTTTTAATATATAATTTTTTAAAAAAATTTTATTGAATTTTTTTATCAAATATTTATATCTCTATATCTACACTAATAACTAACTAACTACCTAACTAATAAATGTATTCTAAATGCTATGAATAACTCCAACAAACCCTAAAGCTGAATCACAGAAAACAGTAAACTCACTCTATCAGTAAACCTTAAACTAAACTACTCAAACAAAAATGTATCGACCTAATCCTATCTATCTACCTATGAATATATGGGATGGGGGTTGGGGGGCAATCACAAACAAGACAAGGAGGGGTACAAAACTGAAATGAAACCTAAATCAATCTATAAATTAATAATATACTACTACTCTAATGAATCAAAAAAACAGGGGAAGGGAATGGGGAGGGAATATTCAATGGAGGGGGGAGGGAAGGAGGAAGATTGAAGATTGAACACAGGGAGGGATAAAAACAAAAAATAACAACTAAATCTATCAAAGCTAATGTAAATAAATGAGAATATGGGGGTAGATGGGTTGGATGGGTGAAATAGGAAGAGGATGGCAATGGATTGGGAAGCTGGAAAATGCTGGGTGAAGGAGCCTTCTGAAACGCCTGCTGTTAGGAACAGTGACTAGCTCAGAAGGTATTGGGAAAGGGGGAGGCAGACAGTTTTGTTTCTTGCTGCGCCCGCCTCAAATCAAGCCCCATTGGCTCCGTGCAGCCTAGCCCGTGGACAATCACAGACTGCCAAGTCAGTGGTCTGAGGCGAAAAGAGATGGTGATTCGGCAGGCTGGCTGCTACTTGAAGCCACTCTCCACCCTCCACCCCTGGTGCCTGGAAGTCTGCTCCTAGCCAAGTCAGATGACTTCCCCCTCCCTGCTACATCTGGCCTTCCAGTGACCTGAGGTGACAGAGTGACAGTAGATCACGTTTTTTAGCCACCCAAACACAACCGAACACGATCCGAACTGACTGAACTGTTCGGCCATTTCGCCGTTTGGTGTTGGGATCTGTTCGGTATGTTCGCCATTCGGTTCTGTTCGGTATGTTCGTGTTCGTGTTCGTGTTCGTGTTCACGTTCGGTAGTCCGAACAGGCCGAGTTCAGGCTGAACTCCGAACTGCCGAACCGCGTTCGTCCATCCCTTGTGGCTACAATAGAGTCTGAACCCTGGTCTCTCAGGTCCAAGTCCAATACCTTAGCTACTAAGCTACACTGGTCATATCCCTGCTAATCATATTGCTGAGTACATTATTACTGGAATAGCCCCTTGGAACTGCTGTCATCTTATAATTATTTACATTTCTTTACTGTGAAACCATTTCCTAGCTCCTATTTTCTTACTATTAATCATTTCCCTTACTTTGGGCTGAATTGAAATATGATTGAGATTCTTTAAACATGCTCACTACAGATAAAGGGTTAAGGAAAAGACTGGGAGTTGGGGGAGAGAATGATGTCAGCCTTTTAAACTAACCAGAATCATAGCAGTAGAACACTCTTATAAAAATCAAGATACAAATTAGCTGAATCAGTGACAGCAGTAATCCAACACAAAACCAATGAACGGTGGTAAATAACAAGCAAGATCATGGTGTTTGATTCACTTGAAAGATAGAGGGAATACTGTAATTATGGGTCCTAATGTGGGAAGGAGAGCTACACACAAAGTGCTATCAGGTTTTAGGGAATTAGCCTTGCAAGCAATATACAATGTTGTTAGATGAAGCAGTGCATTGAGTGGCTGAATCAAATTATCCTAAACTGATGATGGAGGGAATGAAAAAAGCCACAGAAAAGCAGTAGCTAATAAATAACTAAAGGTCAAATCTCTCTTAGTACAGACAAAATCTTATTTAAATTCAATGGGGACTTTGTCGTCACAAGATCTGAGTAAGGGTTGCTAAGTTTGGCTCCAAGCTCATCACAAATGAGTTCACATGAGACTGAGATTAGATTCTTTTGTATAAATAAAATTTTAGAAGAGCATCTTGGGGAAACTGAGAACTGTGCCTCATTACAGCAAGAGCTGCACAGAGAAACTTAATGAGTGACAGTACCAATCACAGAACTATGTTTAGCAAATTTGAGGTGTATAGGGATGTGCGAATGTGGTTCAGAAGTTTGGAGTTCGGACCGAACTCAACTAGTTCGGTCGACCGAACCGAACTTCCGAACTGAACTCAAATTCAACTGAACTGTTCGGAAGGCCAGTTCCCTGAAACCAAGGGGCACCTCACTGCCTGCTATTCGGTTGGAACTGGGACAAAAAGAATGGTCCCAAGCGTCCAACGAATTAGCCTTGAAATTCTGGCTAAAGTAAACTGTGGCCAGGGTTCCCAACTCCTTAGGGATGTCAGGGAGGACTCTTTTAGTCCTCGTAGTCAATGAGGGTAGGGGCTCAGTTGAGAGCGATGGGACTCTCACCTGAGTACCTGCAGCACCTTAGGAAGGATTAGGAGCAGATTTAGGGCGGATTCAGACGTGTCTTTAAATCGCACAGAAGCCTCGGCGGCAGAGTGCGATTTAAAAAACCCCGCACTTCCGGGCTGGTGTGAATGCGCTGAGCGTGCACATTTGCACCTAGCCCGAATGTTTGGAGCGCGGTTTGAAAAGCTGCTCGGCGCAACTTTTCAATCCACGCTCCAAACATTCGGGCTAAGTGGAAATGTGCGTGCTCACCGCATTCACACCAGCCCGGAAGTGCGGGGTTTTTTAAATCGCACTTTGCCGCCGAGGATTCTGTGCGATTTAAAGACACGTCTGAATCCGCCCATAGTTTGCTTACTGGTCGTGATGAAAAACATATCTCGGATTCTTTTTTCAAGAACATTTCTCCAGGTTAGATTTCTTTGTATAACTGTAAAATATTAACAAGAGCAAACTGTGCAAACAGAGAACTGTAGCTCATTACAGCAAGAGCTGCACAGCAGAGGTGTGTACTAGGGACCCATGTCCTTTTTTGTTTTCAGTTTTCAGTTTTGTTATTTAAATCGGTCGTTTTTGTTTTCAAAAGTATCAAAATTTTGTTTTCGTTTTTGCTTTCATTTTCGATTTCCATTGGTTTAAATGGAAAACACATTTTCAGCTGTACAATTTTTGTTTTTCATGATATTTGGATGACACATGGGGATATTATACTGAAAATGGAAGGCATACGTACCACATTTCAGAAGGATTGGCTAAAGGAATCAGATTTTATAAGCAGTTGAATTATGCTATTTTGCAAACATCTGCATATATATGCTGTAATTCTGTGTTTCCCTTTAATGTGAATGAAACATGTCACATTTATACCCCTACTCATGATTAATATATCTATGCAAACTTTCAGAAGGATTGGATAAAGGGTCCTGGTGGTATATGCAATTAATCCACAAATGTATGTCTGACTGTACCATCTTTGTAGTTCCTCCAATGTACATGAAGTTTGGCAGGGCTGTATCTCATACCTTCAGAATCATCTATGCGAAATATCAGAAAGATCCAATAAAGGTTTCCAATTTTATGTGTCTGCACATCATATGCAGAGAATGAGCCTATTCCAAGGATTCTCTTACGTGTCACTGTGGTATAAGATCAGTTTGTGATGCCAATTGGTCAGCAGAAATGTCAAACAAATATCTGCATTCTGTGCTATGACCATCCCAACTTTTCTCCCCTACTTGTTACTGCGAAGTTGGAAGCATCTGTTTAGGAAAGAGCCAATAGGGATTCTCTTATGTCCGCTGTCACAGTGCTGCAGGATGTGATTGTGAAGATAATTGATGAGCCTGGATGTATAAACTATATCTCCTGATTTCTGGGATGCTATACCCAAAGTCTCAGTTACGTCCCTTCTATGCCCACCTCAGGGCCTCCCATTATGCCCACCTCGGAGCCACCACTGATTGGTCCTGTAAAGCTGGAAGCATGCAGTAATTGGCCAGTGAATGTTAGGGATGGGCGAACAGATCGCGGTTTGGGTTCGTCCGTTCGGTTCATCTGCGTTCGGTTCATCTGTTCGGTTCGTCCGTTCGGTTCATTCGCCGAGTTCGGGTTCGGCTGTTCGGTTCGGTCATCCGAACAGGCCGTTCGGTTAAGCCGTTCGGCTGTTCTGTTCGGCCGTTCGGTTCGTGTTGTTATGGTTTTTGTTTTATATGTTTTTTTATTGGGTTTTATATGGTTTTCTTTTGTTCTTTATTTGGTTTTTTGGTTTTTATATGGGGTTTTCTTATTTTTTTTAATCTAATATTATATATATCTGTCTACACTAAATCTAACTGCTATTAACTATTCTAAATGCTATGAACTAAATGGATTATCTAATAAGTACACAGACCTACTCCTACAAA
>QEPC01012761.1:63492-78363 GCA_003113815.1 Sphenodon punctatus
TTGCTCCACCAGCTTCCTGTGGCCACACCAAGGCTTAAATACTTCCTGTGGCCAATCAGGAAGCTGGGAGGCAGGACTAAGGTAATTGGCTACAGCTGGGAAGGGGCATGACACACAAGGAGCAAGCACACAAAGGAGACAGAAGGAGGAAAACCCTACACCCTCACCAGTCCACCAGGTGGCGCAGGGCGCTGGAGAGCCTATCCAGCACCTCAAGGGGCATGGGTTCAAGACCCAGCCCTGACATGAACTGCATTCACCCATCCCTAGTGAATGTGTCTGTCAGTCTTTTGAGTTGCTCCCCATCCTCCCTCCTACAGTCTCTCTCACCCTGCCATGCCAGGTGCCTGTCTGTGCTGTAATTTATCTGAATAATGCTCTTCAAGGGCACAGCTTCAATTGCTTATACAATTGGGTCCCTTTATCAAATTGTCCTGTAATTTGGCAGAGTTGACAGGAAATCTTTATGAAATTTTGAAGTCTAAGTACACTAGTGGGGGGACATCATTTCCCAAGGTTTCATGCAAATTGGATGTGACATTTTAAAAATAAGTGTTGTCAGGAATGTGTATGGAGTTTTTCTTAAAATCACAACATTCAATTGCATCTAGAATTTGTCCCCTTTATCCAATGTTTTCAAAATTTGGTATACATAGTGCCCTCTGTTGGTGGTAAAATCTCCCCAAGTTTCATCAGAATTGAATAAGAAAAAAAAAAGCACTGCCAGAAATACATTTTTCAGTTTTTTCCCCATTATTTCAAAAACAAAATATCATTTTCGTTTTAATTTTCTTTATTATTATTTGTCATTTCAGTTATTATAATAACAAAATTTAAAATCACAATGTTTATTTTTGTTATAATAACGAAAACAAAATGCACACCCCTAGAAGTTAACACAGTACCATCATATAGTTAGAAAATTATATAAGAGACAAAATGGTTTGAATTATATCTTTTATTGGACCAACTGTTGTTGGTGCAATAAACTGATGGTCCAATAAAAGATATCATTCAAATCACTTTGTCTCCCTGTCACTTGGGACCAACACAGCACCCACACTCTATCTCAAAATTATATAAGAGAGAACCAAACTCTCATTCTCCACCGGTAAACAAACTGCCAGGTAATTGGCTCCATTTTTCTCCACTCAGTAAAAGTGCAAGCAGCTGCAAATTCTGCAGGAAAAACATGCTGTCAAATTCTGAATCCACTAGGGGTGTGCGAACACCCGGGAATTTGGTTTGCGGGCTTCACGGACAGGCCGAAGACACCGAGTTCAGACCGAACCCCAAACCCCCGAACCACGTTCACACATCTAGTATCCACCAACTTTGGCTCAAGAGCCTTAAGAAGGTTCCTTGTATGAGTTAACACAGTACAACCAATGAGAATCTGAAATGGATTGAGGGGCAGGAGTAGAAAGCCCTCACTATGTTTTTTGTATAGAACTACTTGCCTCAACTCGCTAGCACTGTCCTGAACAAATGAAATCTTGTTTCTACAGCTGGGGAGAAGACAGTGGTCAATGTAGATTAAGGGATTTTTTCTGCTACAAAAGGACCAGATGTCCCTCCCCTCTACATGCACTACTTTTACAAAAGTTGGGGTATCTTTCCTGACTGAAATGAATATCCTATGCGAATGACAAATTGGACAGATTCAGCATAGGGTATTTTCAGATGTTACAAGATCACGCTCAACCACAGTAAACCACGGTCAATCCCACGGCGGGGCCAATGCACCCTGAACGTCTGTTCGGCAGCCACCAGATGTTCACCACAGTCAATGGTGGTTACATGGGGTCAAATTCAACCACGCTTCCGGAGCTCCCCGCCGGACCATTGCCGAAAGCGTGGTCAAAGAGATTCTCAACGGGAAACAACAAAAAGTAACATGTGGATGGCAATCACCGGCTGGAATCAAAGAAAATGATTCCCAGCCAGGGACAAAGCACGTAGCATTGCTGCCAGGCAACCAGAAAAACACAGGCACCGGAGGGAGATTTAAAGGGCAATCCACAGTAGGAAAACGTGGCAGGATGGAGTGAGGAGGGAGGTGGAAGAGAGCAGTGGGAGAGAGAGTGAGGGAGGACGAGGAGGAGGTGGTGGCAGTGGTGAAGGAAGTGCAGATGGAGGAGGGGGAGATGTGGGTCGTGCTGCGGATGGAGGAGGTGGAGGGACAACAGCAGCAGCAGCAGCAGCCAGGACAGGCAGCTCTGGGGACATCAGCCAGACCGGGGGAGGAAGCACACCGGAAACGGGTAAGGGGAACCAAGGGGAGGGAACAGGTGGCACAGGGGCACCAGGGGGGGCAGGGGGCCTGTCTGCTCACCCGGCAGGGAGGGGGGAAAGGGGGACCGTGGAAGGGGCAGAACCGCACCCAACCATAACCCCCACCCCTGCGCCCCTCAGACACGGAAACGGGCCTGGGCAGAAGAGCCCCCGGAGGACACCGGCCCAGCCCAGCCCTGGCGGAGGAGGAGGAGGAGGCGGAGGAAGATGCAGTGGAGGAGGAGGAGGACCCACAAGGGAGATGGGGGAGAAGGCCCTGCCACCGAGGGGGCCAGTGGGGGTTGCAGGAGACCCGGGACTTCATTTGGATCTGGGGGGACCCTGGAGTACCAGCTGGAGCTAGCACTCAATCAGCGCAATGAACATGTCTATGAGGACATAGTGCGGGAAATGGAGACAGCGGGGCACCACCAGACTGTGGCACAGTGCTTCTCTAAGACCAAGGAGCTGAAGAGGGGGGGGGGTACAAGGCCATACGGGACAACAATCAGTGGTCCGGACACGAAGCACGGGCCGCCCCCTACTATGATGCCCTGGACCGCATACTGCATATGAAGGGATCAATTGTTGCCCCACGGCTTGTGGGGACTGCTGTGGTCCAGTGAAGGGAACGGGCCGAGGTACCCCCTCCCCTCGCCTCCCCCTGGGAAGGCACATGCTCCAGGGCCCCGGAACCCCAGGAGGAATGCCCCAGGATCTTCGACACCTGCAGGCCCCCGCGGACAACAGCCCAGAAATCCCCCACCCCAGGCTTGACAAGCGGAGTCTGAGGCTGGCACCCTCATCACCCTCAGCCAGTGGTCCCAGGGGGAGCACACCAACACAGAGGGGCTGACATTGGAGGGATTGGAGATGGACATAGAGGGTAAGCAAGCATCCAGGAGAGAAGAAGGACCAGGGGACCAGGGGCAGGGAGGATGCACAGGCTGGGGCCAGCCCCAGCCCCCCCAGGCAGGGGTAAGGGGGCCCGGGGGCCCCCGCCCACCCGGGCACCCCTACACCAACCACCACCCCCATTCTCCCACAGGGCACAGGACACCCCAGCACCAGACCCAGGTGGGAGAGGAGGCTGGTGCAGAGGAGCCCAGGCAGCAGGTGGAGGAACCAGGTGAGGCACTCGGTCTGGGTGGGTGAGGGCCTGGGGGGACTTGGGGGGACCCAGGACACAGAGCTGGTGAGAGGGGCCGGGGTGACTTGGAGGGGGAGGGAAGGGCCCACGCAACACCCCCAGGGGGCCATGGAGCCCCAGGCCCATCCCAGGGCTGGGGGCGGGCACCCAGGGTGACAGGCGACTCACCTTCGTTTACCCTGCAGGGCAACCTGACCAGTCACAGTCACCCAGGCCCAGGCCCCCAGCACAGTGCATGAGGGAGTACCAGGTGGACAGGGGGAGCGGATGATAGCGGCCGTGGACTGGATGAAGGTGGTCATAGAGCAATCCCCGGAGCAGGCAGAGGTGTGGGACATGAGGCTCCAGGCTGAGGTGCACCTGGAGCGGAGGCGGAAGCACAGCAGGCAGGTGGAAGTGCTTGGGTGGCTGGATCAGGACATCACAGGGATGGTGCGGGAACACTCAGCCAAAATGGATAGGTCCCACGACATCGGGACCTCCCTGCTCCTCCCTGCCTGCCCAGGGCCCCATGCCAGGTCCCTCGGCACCTCCACCCCCTCCCCAACCGCCCCAGCCACCTCCATGCCTGCCGGGGCCACGCATCTGCCTCCTGGTCCCCCCAGGCCCATAGAGGGTACAGCCACTCAGGGGGCCCCCCAGGTCCCAGGCCCTCCTCCCAACCACTGGCCACCCCACTGGCCCAAGAGGCATCCCAGGACACTGCTGGGGACACAGACAGTGGGGGGGAGGTGAGGTTCCAGATCTCAATGGCAACCACTGGGTGCTCTAGGGGGTGTCCCTGGAAACATGGTGGAAGGGAGGATGGGGGGAAGACGGTTGGAGGGGGGCACTATGGGGATTGGGGCTGGCGGGGGTGGAGGGGGTGGGGTCGGGTGCACCTGTACTTAGGGGGTGAAATAAATGCTTTTGTGACAGTATTGCTTCCTGTGACTGTTTATGGGAGACAGGGATGGGGTGGGGGGTTGGGGTCGCATCCCATATAGGGGCTGGCCCTGGGATCCCCCAGGGTAACCACGAGGGTGGACCGGGTGGTGATTGCCCTCACGCCTCAGTCTCCTGGCTGATATGCCTCGCCAGGGTATCACGGATGCGCTTGGCATAACGGTACTCCCTCGAGTTGTCCGCGTTCACATACAGTGGCACAGGGCCAGGGGGGCGGATGGGTTCGGGGTATTCCAGGGCTGCCCCCTCAGTCTCGAACCCGTTGTGCTTCACACAGCAGGTTCCAATCACCAGGGCCGAGGTCTCCACAGTGTAGTCCTTCTGGCCATCAAGGCTCCTCCAGTGCTGCTTGAGGGCCCCGAACGCTCACTCCACCACGGTCCTGCTGGAACACAGAAAGGAATTGTACAGTGCCTCCACAGGGTTGTGGTTGACCGGGTACACCTTCATTAGCCACTGGGTGAGGGGATGGGCCGGGTCACCCAGGATACAGGGGGACATCGGTACCCCCTCGATCCAGGTCATCCCCATGTCAGCAAAGTTCCCCCGGAACATCCGGTCATAGAAGGGGGAGATGGTCATGATCCGGGCATCGTGACTGCCGCTGGAGTTGCCCGTGAAGATGTCTATGAACCTCCCCTGGTGATCCACAACTGCCTGTAGCTGCAGTAAGTGATACCCGTGCCTGTTGACATACTCCGCCTCCCCTGTGGAGGGGCGGAGGATCTCAATGTGGGTGCTATTCACGGTGCCCATGCAGTTGGGGAATCCCCCGGCCGTGAATCCAGCCATCACAGCCCCTTGGTCCACCAACTGGATCGTTCTGTCCAGGAGCACTCCCTCCACAGCCTCACAGACATCCCGGATGATACAGGCAATGGTGCTCAGTTCGACCCCGAAGTGCTGGGAGACGGACCGGCAGGTGTCGGGCGTTGCTAGGGCCCAGACCCCAATGGCCACCTGCTGGACCATGGGGATGGGGGACTGCATGGGGGTGTGCTGGCGCTGCATCCAGGGCATGAGGAGCTCAATGAGCCGCACCAAGGTGAGCTTGTCCATCCTAAAGTGGGCCCTCCAGGCTGCCTCGTCCCACTGGGCCAGCACCCTCGCCCACCACCCCTGTGCCCGCTCTGTGACCCATATCCACCTGTCAATGGGCATAGCGAGCAGGGCAGCCCTGCACCAGGTCTCCCTCCCCCATTGGAGGCCCCGGCTGCCTCACGGATCACCGCTGCCATACTCCTTCCCGGCTCATGGCCTGCTGGTCCTCTCCAGACACCCTCTGAGCCTTGAGCCGGGCCATGGCGCGCCTGCAGTCATGGTGGGCCCTGCGGGCCCGTGCAGCACTCCAGGCCACGGAAACCAGCAGGCAGGCACCCTGGTGCACCTCTGTGGTAAGGATGCACAGCTGATAGGTGTGGCCATGATACCACTCAGCTGAGAGTGCGAGGTGAATTCAGTAGGCACCCCTGTCCCGCTTCATGTTGTTGGCAGCCCCAGGGGTCAGGGCTGGGATATGCTGGCCCGGTAATGGGCTGGGTCAGCTGGTGACCCGCCCCCAGCTGCCCAGGCCTCACACTGCAGGGTGGGCATCCCTGGGCCCGCTGCTGGGTGCACCTGCTGTCCTTGCATGGGGCCTGGCGCACGAACGGGTGTGCGTGGCCATGCATGCCCATTGCAGCTGCATGCCTTCTGCCATCACCCCCACCTCTCCTTGTTTGAAACACCATGTCCTTGCCAGCCTGATAAGTGTGTTGCCGGTCTGACTGGGCGCTTGTTTCCTGCAGCTGTGTCGGGTCCGCACCTCACGCCTCACTCTGTTGCTATATATTGTTGTGGCCCGTGGCTGCCTAGCTTGTCCTTGGGACCCCTCAGAGCCCGCCCCCCGGCCCTGCAGGGAATGTGTGCCCCCTGTCCATGGTGTTATTCTCCCTGTCTGGCTGGACCATGGCTGGTTGTGCTTCCACCGGGCTCCCGCTTCCCGGCTCCCATGGGGCCCACCATAGCTGGACCTTCCACGAGACCATGGCCCTGTGTGACCTGTGGCATACCCCAGCTGTCCAGCTGCTCCTGGGATGCCCAGACAGCCAGTCAGGTGCTTATGCAAGGCTGAGCTCTGGGCTTTGCTACTTCGGCTATGAGGCGCGGGCTCGGGATTGCCAGCTGCATGCAGAGACGCTGGGGATGGTTCCCTTCCCTGATGGGCACATCCCGGAGATGAGGTGCTCTCATGTGGTCTGGTCTGTGGCTGAGACCATGTCTGCCCTGTCTGTGTGCAGCCTGGCTGCCTACACGGTCTGCCTTGTGGAGGGGGGTCCCTGCCTTGGCCATGTCCTACTTTGGCTGTGTTCATGGGGCCCGTGGGTACCAGTGCTCTCATGGGGCAGTGTATCACTGGCTATTGGAGCTGGGTCAGCTTCTGTGGTCCCCTGATGCTGACTGCTGTGTGACTGAGCCTACCACAGCAGAGCTGTTGGCGCTGTCGGGTGTGTGCTCCACTGTGCCCCCATTGTCTGTGTGCCTGTTGTGTGTGGTACCTGGCCGGCTCTTCTCCTTCTCCCCCCTCCCTTTCCATTTCCCTTGTGTGGTCATTCCCTTTTGTGCCTTCTGACTTTGTTTGCCCTCAGGTGGCCATGTCTGTGTCCCACCCCTGCCTGGTGGCTTGTGGGTGTTTTGACCACAGCCGGGGATCAGCAGCATGTCTGTTGTGCTGCCACAGCCCATGATCTGCCGGCATGATACCCTGCCATGGTCCCGGTCCTGTCACGTCTGTTCGGGGCTTTTATTGACCATGGGGGGTGGTTGTTTAGTTCACCCCCGCCGGGAATCCACTGTGGTGAATCGGGACCGCACAACATCTGAAATCACCCATTCATTCACATCTGGTTTTGCAAAGTGAAGATGGAATAATCATAAGAACATACTGGGTCAGACCAATGGTCTATCAAGTCCAGTAACCTGTCTCTGACAGTGGCAAATCTCTTTCTCTTGGGAGAAGTACCCAACAGGTCACAATGGACAATCCATTCCCTGTTGTTCCAGCCCCACAAAACAAGAGATTACGTTCCCAAAACCTACTAGGGATTGACAAACAGAACGTAGTTCGGATGTTCAGACTTTTGGTTCGAAACAGGTTCGATGGTTAACGATGGTTTGGTTCATCCGAGTTTGGTTTGGCCGAACTTGGATAAACATTCAAAAATAGCGCTATTGATGCCGAAACTGAAATGAAACTGAAACCAATTTTTGGCCCTGAAAAGAAGTTTTTCCCACCCTCGAACTCATCTGAACTCATCCGAACACGACTGAACTGTTCGGTCATTTGAGAGTTCGGTTCGGACGTTCAGTTTGGACATCCGAACAGACCGAGTTCGGTCGAAACATCCGAACCGCGTTCGCCCATCCCTAAAACCTACTTGACTAATAGCTATTAATGGACCTATCCTCGAAGAACTTATCCAATCCCTTATAAAAACTAGCTACACTACTGGCCTTGACCATTTCCTCTGGCAGTAAGTTCCACACGTTAATTGTGCACTGAGTGAAAAAATACTTTCTCTTCTTTGTCTAACTCTTCTACCAGTTAAGGTCCCTTTGTTCTAGTACTCTTAGAGAGGGTAAATTATCATTCCCTATTTTTGTGCTGAGCCCAGGGAGCACAGGAGCCTGTGAACTCACCGGCAAAGTTACTTACCAGCTGTGCAGAGTTTCCAGGCGGGGGGTGGAGCCAGCAGCCCTGCGGAGAGGAGAAAAGGGGCTCGTCAGCCTCCGGAAGTTCTGTGCTGAGCCTGGGGAGCGCAGGAGCCCGTGAACTCACTGGCAAAGTTACTTACTAGATGTGCAGAGTTTCCAGGCGGGGGACGGAGCCAGCAGAACTCAGAACTCTCAGAACTCCTTCCCTTTCATATTGTGATACAGAAAGAAGTGCATGCAATATATACTATAAAATATGTAGTTTTATTTATATAATATATACAGAATCTAAGCTAAACCTAACCTATGTATACTACAATATATTCCATAAGGTAGGGTATTATTGTATACACAGGGCCAGGGAAGATTTTTAGTACAAGTTCTGTAAACGCAGGCTGAGAGAGCAAGAGTTATCACAGAACAAGAGTCAAGTAGCCTTGTCCTGCAATATAAAGCCTTGCAGTGCCCTCCCCAGAGCCCTGATTAGTTCTGGGACTCAGGAAGCATTGACTAATCACAGGGTGCCATTCAACCTTCTGGGACCTGATTGAGCTGCTCACTGGCCAATGATTACATCCATCAGGTCCTTCCCCTCCCATTACAGGCCCATTTCAAGAGTTCAACACTGTTTCTGGCTCCAAAATGTCTTTTCCCTCCTCCCTTCTCCGCATTTTCCCTCCAAAAACAACTGCCAGGCAATAACGAAATCAATAATCACTGTCATTATCATTATTGATTTTGTTATTATTTTTTGTCATTATCTTTATTGCAATAATGATAATGAAAATGAGAATGTTGTTATTGTTATTGATATAACAAAGATGAAGTGCACACACCTAACATGAACATATTTTTTTTTTAAATAAAGCCAAGTGCTATAGCCAAAATGTTCTGTTCTCAACCTGCACTGGGACCAGAGGTGTGGAGTGAAATTACCGGCACAGAGAATTATTTATCCTCTCCAGTTACTTACTAGAGTAGAGCTGTTGTACTGGGAGGCAAATGGTTTTAGCATGAAATGAACATGGCACCTTGATTTGTTTTACGCCAGAATTTGGCTAATCTGGCTTTAAAAAAAAATTGGATGGAAATTTGGAAGTTGGAAATGAGATTGAAGAGAATGAAACCATATCCATTTTAATGAGCTCCTGTTATCACAGCTGCTACCATGTGTTGCTATTAAAATCTGCCCCTTTTCTCCAGCTGTCAAGAACCATTTTAATAAATCACATGCAGATATGCAGACAGTAGAAAACCACTATCACTGGTTGAGGTCTGCTTGCTGTTCACTTGGTGACTATAATTTACTGTCATTTGTACACATGATGCATGGAAAGGATCCAAGTATCACTGCCACCTCAGAACCCCTTCAAGTGTAAATAATAATTGAAATGTGACTGGCAGGCTGCATATTTGTTTGGGCTTTGCATCCAGGTTCTGTGAGACCCCAAACAAACCTGAATATTTAGGTAACTGATTAGTCCCCAAACAGTTTGGTATTTGTGTTCCTACTCCTTACTGGATGTTTGTGTTTGTTCCTGCCTTGGAGAGCCTTGTAGAGCACAGAAATTACTCAAGAGCTTGCCTTTTCATTTTCTTTGCAATGTCGCCCAGAAGCTGACATACTACATGAGAAGCATCAGATGTCATTATTTCAGCCTCAACCCCAACAAGGTATTTACAAACTTGCAGAATATGTATATATTAAAATATTTAGCCCCACCATATTCCTATCCCTTCTGGCTACTCTCTCTGAAGAGTTATGCAATGACAGCTCATAGTACCTGGGTTGGGGGGGGGGGTATCACATACCCAAATGTGGGAGGACAATATGGATAGCAGCTACATTAGATGAGTGACATTAAATAAAAGTATAGGTATGTCAGGGATATGAGGGAGTTATTGGGGTGGAAAGGAGAGAGAAGGAATAAAGCTGGTCAAATATAGAAATCAAGGATCGAAGCTGAAATTTCAGTTTTTTAACAAAATTTAAACAAAATGACAATCCACCACTAATTAAGAGGTATGGGGGAGTAACCGGGGTTTTAGTGAATTAAGTTTATAAATTGTAGCTTTGGGTGTTTTCAGACAAGATGATGGTATGCATATCCACACTTTGACCTGCGTAGAACCGTGGGACACCATAAATTCTGAAAGCACTGCCAGATGTTCGCCCGGGCCATTTCCTGAGTGGAGTTGGCACTTAGCTCAGGATAAGCATCAACATGCCTGGGACATAGCTGCCAGATCTGGAATAAAGCAGGCTTTCATTTCTGAAAAACTTACTGAGGTCCAGAGTGACGGGGGAATGTGCCATGTGCTATGGTTGTCCATCAGCCAGGGGGATGGGATGCATGCAGCGCAGAAGCAGAGTCACACAGACACACATCCATATGTCTCCCCACCCCTTCCCCAGCACACCTGCTGTCACATTTGTTTAGAGGCCAGGCTGGCTCATGGCCAGAGTGATGTCTCCCACCAACACCTGGGTAAGTCCGTGGCGGTGGCGGGAAACATCACATTTGTTTTTACCCCTAATATCGATCATACAAGTAACTGTGAAATCAGATAGCTTCAATTAAGGAGAGTCTCACTTGGCAATCACAAGATGTATATAACATGGAATTCTGATGAGTTATACCTATTTCTAGGCAAGGTGCAGAGCCTTACTTTCCTGCCAGTAATTCTAAATGTTACTAGTTGGGCACGGCTGTCCTTAGAGTTTGCAGGACCCAGGTTGAATATAAAATCCAGTGCTCCTGGTGGCCCCACCCCTCCCCATGGCTCCGCCCTGTCAAGAGCACCCTCTGTGGGACCCTGGAGGTGGTCATGTTTGGGGTCCAAATGGAGTGAGTGAGGGCTCTTCACCCTGTCCTGGTGAAAACGAGGGCCACTGCAGGGCCCCTGGAAGAAGAAAAAATAGCAGGGCCCAGGGTGGTCACCCCAGGTTACCCAGGCTGTGGCAAGGATGGCTATAAAAGGGTTTTATCCCTGGCACTGGTGGCAGAGCCCTAATGTGTCCTTCCTTAAACCCTGGCCCCCGCTTAGGCACTGTCCCGCCCTGCCCAGGTGCCCAAGGTACTTTTATTCTGTGTCTCTTTTCCAGTTACAGGTCTCCTTTTCTTAAGTGAGTCACCCAGCTCTCAGCCTGCTCCATCCCTCCCAGGCGAGCCCTTATCCTACAGCTCCACTTGCACCTTGACTTAGTAGCATGCACCTCCCTGGCCCTGCTCAAGCCCCAGCTCTAGTTGCCCTGACCAACCCTCTCCAGTTGTGATCTGCTCCACAAATTCCCTGTTGGTGGGGTGCAGACCAGGGTTCTCAAGCAGCTGGCCCAAGCTCCAGGGTCCCGGTGAGCATCTTGCAGCTCTTCTTCTACAAAGCTGCTCCTTCTCTCATCCGGCTTTCCAACTTTGGCCCAGCCATTTCTCTGCAACTCCAGCCCCAGCCACCTGGGCTCACCAACCACCTTGCAGCTCCAACTCCTGCCACACCTGCATCCACAAGTTAAACTTAGGCCACTTTTAGATAAACAGTATGCACTCACACAGGAAAATCATGCACTGGAAAAAGTGCTGGGGGCGTGGTTTCTACAAGACAATACGTGCCTTATTGCTGCTCATGCATTTCTTAGGCCACAAATTAAATACCTCAATATTGAGGTATTTAATTTGTGGCCTTAAAGGAATACATGAGCCCAATCTCCATAAAGGGGGAGGGTAGCCCCGATGTCAACTTGTTATATTGCCTCTGGTAATGGGTTTGGGGTTGATGCTAGAATTTACTAGGGATGTGCGAACAGAACAGGTTTCGGTTGTTCGGTCCGAAAACTTAGTTTGGGTTCGTGGGTTCAGAGGTCGGACCCCCCAGAATGTTCAGAAAGTTCAGCCATGGCAGAGGCTTGGGGTGCTCCAGGGGGCCTGTGGGGGCATGGCAAGCCATCATAGACACAGCAGCAGCAGCAGCAGCAGCAGCAGAAACCGGGAACGCCCGGCGCGCTTGGAACTCTGGCATGGCTGGGCAGGCAGGCTCGGTGCTTGTCCCCCGGGGGTGCCCATGGCACCATGACTGGCCATCTGAGACTCAGTGGCAACAGCAGCAGTAGAGGCTGGGAATGCTTGGGGCTTGGTGGCTGGCCTGGCACCCATACTTGGAGGGGCATTGCATGCTGCCAGGCATCGGTGGAGCAGCGGTATCATTAGATTTTGCAGTAGCAGAACCCATGGCACAGCAGACGCAGCAGCAACAGCAGACAGACAGCGGGGCATGAGCAGCGGAAGACAGGCTGAAACAGGTTTTGAGGGTGGCAACTAGGGTGGGCAGACAGGCAGCATGACATGAAAGGCTGTAGGGAAGGCAGGCTGGGACCTTGAGAGGGCATTCAGATAGGCTGGAAAAGACTGTGCAGCATGCAAGAGAGAGCCAGTTAGATAGGCGGGCCGAGATCATCTAGCTAGAGTTGGCTGGTAGGCTTACAGTTTCCCAATGCCACCCTGAGTCATGAGGTCAGTCAAAGAGGTCAGTCAAGGCCATCTAGTCAGAGAGAGAGGCAGGGCATGTGCCGGGCATTGGAAGGGAGGGACAGCACCTCAGCAGCAGCAGCCCAGATTGAGAAGGAGTCCCGTCCCAAAACTGCCCCTGGCATGGGATGGCGTGTGCCACTGCACCATCAATTCATGTCCAGGGGCAGCTCAGGGAATCCCAGCAGTGGAAGGTTCACCTTAACGAACAGCAACTGCTCCACCAACTTGGCCCCAGTCTCAGGCAGTGCGGTGAGCAAATGTCCCCTGCCATGGAGAACACCCACTTACTCGGGACACTCATTGGTGGGCAGGACAACAGACCCTTGGCCACTTCAGACAGGGCCAGCCACACATTGATCTTGCCGGCCCACTAGGCCAAGGGATCACTGCTGGGATCGATTCACGTCTCCTCATCCAGGTAGCTTTCCAGTGCTGCTGAGGCGCTGTCGTACTCCCTCACGTAACTGTCCTTTGGCACCACCTCCATCAGTGCCCTCATCCATGCTGCCTGCCCTGCTGTGAATGAGCCCATGCTCCTCAGAGTGGCCTGAACATAGGAGCTGCTGCTGCTGGCAATAGGAGTGCTGCTCCTTCTCAGCCTGCTTCTGGTGCTGCTACTGCTAGGGCTGGGGGCAAGGATAGACCCGCTGGCTGAAAAGGGTGGCTACTCCCTCTCCCACCATCCCCAGGGGTGTCCTGCTGCTGCTGCTGCTGTGCACTTTCCAGAGTCCTCTCTGCCTGCCAGACCCTCTCCACCAGGTCACCCGTCCAGTGCCCATAGAGCTCTGTCTGGCATGCCACACTGCCCTTGACCCTGGGGTCCAGCATGTTTGCCAAAACGTATTCCACCTGCTTCAGGAGCTCATCGAACCTCTCCTTCAGCCCTGACTTCAACTGCCGCACCAGGTCAACTGCCTGATCCACCACTTCCTGCCCTGAGGGCTACAATCCCACCCCTGGAGGATCTCCTCCAGCCTCCTGAGGAAACTCTGCACCAGAGGGGTCACCTGGCTGATGATGGCCGTGAAGGAGTTGATGGTCTCTGTCACATCCAGGAACAGTCTCAGAACGAAGTCCTTGTGAGCCAGGATCTCCCATTCCACCCCATCATACCCTGGAGGTGCCCCGCTGTCTGTCAACAGTTGAACCTGATGCAAGGCGGCTTTCTGATTGAGAAGCCACTCAAGCATCTGGTACGTAGAATTCCACCATGTGGACACATCCTGCACCAACTGGTGCACTGGGGAGTCTTGCTTGGCCTGCTTCGCCCAGAGGAGGTCGCTGCCCTTCACGGTCTGGTTAAAGAAACTGGCAAGCTTCCTCCCCCGCTCGATCAGGGAGCTAAGGGTGCCTGCCTCAATCCCCTCCTCCCCCAAGCCCAGAGAGTCCCTGACCACCAGGTGAAGGGTGTGTGCAGTGCAAGGGATGCTGGTGAAGCCCCCCTCACAGACTGACCTCAAGATGTTGGCTGCATTGTCCATCACCACACATCCCTTGGTGAAGGGCGTGCCTGGTGTGACCCACTCCCTCACCATGGTGGTCAGGGCTGCCTCGATGTTCCAAGAAGTGTGGGGTCCATCCATTACTTCTGCCTGAAGCAAGACCCAGTTAAACCCTGCTTTGGGACCCTTCCTGCCACTGCCAAACGCTGCCTCTGGGTCCTGCCACCACTGCACCGTCACTGCCAAGTAGGTGTGCTGCGCATTTTGACTTGACCACAGGTTGGTGGTGAAGTGGATGGTTGCTCCTTCACTCTCTCCTTTAAATCCTGGTATAGGGCTCCACCTGCCAACTCAGGGTGGTGCGTGAGTGCAGCTTAAACTGGGGGGCCAGGAAGTCAATCAGGTGCCTAAACCCCACTGTGGCATCCCTTGAGGTGCATCACCATGGCAGTTGTGCCAAGGTTGGTGAGCACCTGCCCATGCTTCACCACCTTCTGGCACAAACTGCACTGCACCTCTTTGGGATCATCCGCCCACACCAACTTAAAATGCGCCCACTCAGACCAAGGATTTTTTTGCCTCCTCCTGCCTTCTGGCCCCATCAGGTGACATACCGCTGACAGCGCTGCTGGGAGGGGCCGAACATGGTGGCGACACAGCTTTCAGAGGGAAAGCCTTCACATTAGCACCAGACATCTCCTCCGCAGGAGTAGTGTCGGCCTCACTGTCCCCAATCTGAGTGATGTTCCCTCGCGAAGGGGAGTACTGGGACCCTGAGGCTGATGGACTGCCCACCATGCTGCTGCCACTCTTCCTGTGTCCCCTATAGCTGCTTCTGCTGCTG